>SKCR01042000.1:0-58817 GCA_019454045.1 Zanthoxylum bungeanum | reverse complement strand
CTGATGCAGTGTCATTGTTAAAAATCTGGGGTAACTACAAGTATTTTCCTTAAACCTGAAGTGGTACAAAGATAATTTCCTAATAGTTAAAGAATGTCAAACTTTTTACTTCATAAGGCAAAAAAAAAAAAAAACGAATTGCTATATTTGGACCTAAGCTTACAAGCAAATGGCTTGGTAATTTTGAGTGCTAGCTATCTTATACATATATTTCAGTTATGTGAGATATTTTTCCATCTTTTTTACTCGTCCTTGTTAGGCCAGCCCCACTCATTGTTGAATTTAACTATGATACCTATAGAAATCTATGAGCATAATTCAACCTAAAAATTAGTTTATCTTATGTTTATATTAGCATAATTTGTAGGATAAGATAAATTTCTCGATCGATGTGAGATGTTTTTTCTCTCACCGTGTGCATTCAAATGGGCACTAATTAAGCCAATATTTGTATCATCATGATCTCTAATTTAATTATGACCTGCAGCAAAGCTGGTGATGGCCGGCCGATAGAAGAAGCAAGCCATGTCCATGAATTGAACATGACCATGTGGTTCTTCTATCTGTCTCTCTTGTTATCATTTTGTCTTGTGTGTACGGTTAAAGTTTACTTTCTTTGTCTATTATGCGCTCATAGCTTTAAATTTAATCTCTCTTTTTCACTTTTTATCTTCTAGGGATTGCTGTTGCTTCAGTTGTTGCAGTTGCTTATACGTTAATATTAGCCCATGAAAGAAGATAGACATGGTCAGAAACCCTAGAAACATCAAAGGTTAACAAGCAAATTAATCAGATAGTGAAAAACAAAATATTAATGCTTACAGTTCTCAGTGAAATTATGCAAAGATTGGCAGAGAAAGCGAAAGTATGACCTATGCCGCACTCATGGATAAGAGTGTTGTAAAATTAGCACATTACTGATAGATGATAGATAAGAAGGTTAATATTCAACACCTTACATATGGCAGACAACATTGACGGATGATTTTTTTTTTTTTAATAAGTTGAAAGAAGATTTAATTCTCTTTCTTATATATAAAATTGTATTATATTAATTAAAAATAATAATTAAACATCCCTATCGCTTTTATATATAGAGATTGGTTTTCATTTGGAGATCATCATTTATTAGGTCCTAAGAAAATGAGAACAAGAGCCATTCATGAATAGGTAGAGCTCGACTCGCATTTAGTTTGGTTCGAGATTAATTCGTTTAATAAATAAGCTACTCGAACTAAAAAATAATAGCTAAAATATTAAACGAGACCGACTTACAATGCTTGATTCGGCTCGTTTTATTGACTCTCCAACACTATTCAAAATATACTTAACTTAAATCATTGGCACAACACGACTCCATATCATATATACATGTACATGTACATATATATATATATATCACAAATATTTGAATTTATAGGAAAATTATTTAAAATTTGATTAAGTAAATAAAAATAAAAAATGAATTTTTTTAAATTAATCGAGCCGGATAGTTTAGTAATCGAATTTGAGTCGAGCTGAGCCTAATATTTTCTTAACGAGTCGAGTTCAAACAACACATATAAAGCTCGATTCGAGCTTGATCGAACTCGAACTCATATAAATACTTGTCGAGCCGAGCTGAGTAGTCTTAACCTTGATCAAGTAAACTAACACTTGTTGATTGATAGGTGACATATTAATAATTTTTTTTATATACAGTATTAATGAAAAACATATAAAATTAGGATATAAATTTATATCCCAATTAACTTGACAGAAGATATGACATTATCTTTCTAGGTCATGAGATAATTAATTATTGAATCGCTTATTCATTTCTCAATCAAATGGTAAATTAATATTGAATTCACATAATTTATGATACAAACTTAAAATTTATATCCCAACTTTATAAATGTAATACTCCTCAATCCCTGAATATCATTTCTTGATAATGTAAAGAAAGTAGCCGAAAAAGGGGACTTAGAAATCTTAATAAGAGAGTGAGGAAAGACGTGTGTCTGGAATCTGGGGACCATTTATTTGGTAATAATGGAATTGATGGTAGCAGTAGCAGTACCAGTATTGCTTTAGCTTTGCTTTGGATCGGTCAATCTGATCATCTACTGCATCTTTTGGACTTTTTATTAAAGAGATAGAGAGAGAGATAGCAAAACCCTAAAAATAATTATCTCTCACATCTCTTTCTCTCTGCAAAAGAAGCAGTGAGTTTTGAAATATGTCATTGAAGAAGCATCAGTTAAAAGTTACATAACACAGAAGAAACCCAACTCCCTTATGTTGCTTTTCATCATTACTTTTCTTTCTGAAACAACTTGTTACTGGTTCACCCTTATATATATATTCTTTTCTTAAAGAAAAATAATAATGGAAATTAAAACTATTTTATTTTTAAAAAAAAAAAAATTCTTAGCTAGCAGTAGCATTGGGTTCTTAGATCCGTCAATCTTCGCTCAATTTTGGCACCCAATGAAAGTGAATAGAAATAAAGTCTTTCTTCCAACTGGCACTTTGGACTCCCGCTAATTGTAGGGTCTGTGAAAAAATTCCTGATATTCGCAATTTTATTTATGTTTTTTCATATAGAGACATGTTTTTAAGGTTGGAACCCATCTTTCCCTGTTCTATCTTTATAATTTACCCATTATGATTATTAAGTGATTTCTGATTGAATTCAGACTGAAAATAAAAATTAGTATTGCCTCGTTATTTCTGTTGCCCTAGATTTTAATTTCAGGACTTTTTCTTATTTGACAGGATTCGGCAGAAAGCCAACAAATGGAGATTTTCAATCACTTGCTACTTTAGCAACTAGAGAGAGCCGTGTTGCTTATGAAAGTCCCCAAAGGACGCAGTCCAGCAACTTTGGGATCTTATTTTCAAAGTCTGGGTTCGAGCCATAAATAATATCCTTGTAAGAGTCTGAGACAATACAGATATAGATGATGTGGGATTTCCCGATATTAAAAAATAAAGTGTTGCTTATGAAAAAGCCTAGATACTTATAGCAAGGGGTTTTCAAACTGGGATCCACACAAATCACTCCGAATGACTTGAGACCTAATCATTGAAGAAGGTTGAGATAATGCTACAATTGAAATCCTTGTCAAAGATAAGGAAGTAAATTTCATAACATCGGATTTAGTGCACTAAGACTCTCTCGTTATAAATATGAATTATATGATTCAGATACCTTATTCTTATTTTTCACATAAATATTGTTTATTGAAAGTAAACTTTCATACATTTTCAAAATGGTGTTAAATATCATTAAAAGAGTCATATTCATATGACAGTCTCATTTGATTTTGAGACTGTCATACTTTAGGCTTCAGCTTCAACACAAGAGTTCAACTTGCTCCATATATGCATATATATCTTTGAATGAAATTAAAGATGTGTGGTCCTCTTTTTACACTGGGTGGATATATAATTTAAAAGAAAAGTTAGTTGGTCCCTCAGCTGGCTATCTAGAGTATGCCTCTAGCTATATATATCTTAATAAGTTGCTATCATACACATCAAGATGACAATGCTCTTACAGTATAGGCCACAACTTTTCAAGCCCCATTTATAGACTTATTGCATCCCATTAGATTTCTCTTTTGTCTTCTAAATCCTTCTCCCACATGAGTTCTGGAATAATTCTTTCATACAATAAAGATAGGAGTGGAATAATACAACCAGGACTACTAAATATAACCGGTGGAATAATTTATTGACATTTTGAAAAATTAAATGGAACCCAAATTCACTTATATATCTTGATCTTTCTTGATTTTGATCATATATATGAACATCTTTCTTAGTAATAGCTGAGCGTGCATTATTTCATCGTCCCCATGCGATAGGGTTTTAGTTTGCAAAACCTTTTGTAGCTGTCGATAAAGCATGCCTTGCCACTTTACAAATGTGCAGCATATATGGTCCCATATATATATATATGTTGAAATTTATTAAGTTTTTGTTTGTATAGAAAATAATGTAGAGATATTTATTAACTTACTCTAAAACATGTGTTGATGAAATTTATTATGTTTTTGTTCGTATGGAAAGATAATTTAGAGATATATATTAACTTACTCTAAAACATCTCTCATATTGTGACCTTATCAGACGGATATTTTCCCCCAATGCAATGATCGATCAATATACGAAAAAATCTATCAAATATTGGTGGTATATCACGATACTCATATAATAATCTAATATTATCTTATTAAATGTGTTAAAAAAAAATATCAAAGAATTACTCGTGTGAGGAAGAAAATGATAAAGTTTCAAATTAGTACATTTATCGGTTCAATGGCAAGATGTTACACGTGGCATCATTAGTGCCATTGCTTTTTTGCTCAATTCTTTATGTGGAGCATGGTCGGTTGAATTCCCTTTCTCAAATGCTCTAACTTCATCAATAACATTACATTATTCCCTCTCTGCAATCAAATCATCAAATTTCAACCGGCTGGGTATATAGCTGAGCCCTAATACCAAATAATAGAAGGGTGTGCTTTCGAAGGCGGCGCAGAATCTTGTAAGTTCATATAATGGTTTGATTTATTTGAAAAGCTAGCTAGCATAACCTACAAGAACTTTAAACTTTACTACTAGCAAGAATCTCTCTCTCTCTCTCTCTCTCTCTCTCTATATGTGTTGTATATATCTCTTCTGCTTTGCTTGTATGGCAGCTGTATAACAGCTGCCTCTTATCACAACAAAAGCTACCAACAACTGTGATGTAGGAGGTAGCTTTAAGGTCTAAGTCTCTTCCTCTTCCTCCGTATTATTATTTCTATGAAATACAAAGAAGAAGATAATCTGATGGAATTTTACTTTAATCTTTCTTCAGTGTTTTTTTCTTTACATCTTCATATATACTCCTTGCATATGTAACACTTTTTAATGTACAGGTTCAGTTTTGTGACTTACTCTTTACGAATTTGGTATCTAATTAATTTCTTTTTCTTTGTTACTCTTCTCATTTCATAGATTAGGAAGCATACAATTGTGGGAAACTAGTTGAATATAATTTATTGGGATAGGATAGCTAGCTGGATGTGCACCAATAATGAGAGACATGAGATGATTACGAGTTCGAAAGAAGAAGCCAATACAAGAGAGGCCAAGATCATCAGTACTAAAGCTTCATCTAGTACTTCACCATCACCATGGTTAAGATTGAAGGATCCACGAATTGTACGCGTCTCTCGTGCTTTTGGAGGTAAAGACAGACATAGCAAAGTTAGCACCATAAGAGGATTGAGAGACAGGAGAGTAAGACTTTCTGTTCCCACTGCTATTCAGTTATATGATCTTCAAGATAGGCTTGGACTTAATCAACCAAGCAAGGTTGTTGATTGGTTGCTTGACGCCGCCAAAGATGAAATTGATGAACTGCCTCCTCTTCCACCATTACCATCAACAGGGAATTTTGGTCTAAATCACCAAGAAATTGATCAATCTAACAACGAAGGGTTTAGGATTGAAGGCAGCAGTCTCAATTCGGAAGGCGCATGCGCAGAAGGGTTACTGAGATCATCAAATGCTTGGAGTTCTGAAGCTCTATGGAGGGCTAAGTCCAAAGAAACAGCAAGGGAAACAATAGGTGAGAGAGAAAATTGGACTAAAATAAATGATGAAGAGAAACAAGGTGTCAATGAAGGAGGTCATGTTGCAGAAGCCTCATCAATCAACTTCTTACCTAGAACAAGTAATCCTTTGATCAATGCTTTACCATTTGGTTCTTATTATCATTTGGAACCATCAAATTTTCCCTTCTCTCAAATGGGAAGCCATGGATTTCCATCTCAAACAGAAGACATTCACAACTTTAATGTTGTGCCATTGCCATCTGCATTATCTCTATCATCATCTGGCTCTCAGATTTTGGTATGTCCACCAGCACCAGGAGCAACACAGCCATTCTTCCCTTCACATGTTGATGAGATTGATCCGCGGCCACAAATTAACCATTTTCAAATGTTTAGCCCAAGTTCACACAATCTCTTTGCATCCCAAACTCCACATACGATAAGCCAGTCCCTGAGGCCCTTCCATTTTGGCATGACCTCTAGGTTTCTTCCTTCTCACGGCGGCACTGCTAGCGATCATTCAGATAAGGACCAGGCGTTTCCTTCTAAATAAATAACATGAAAACAGTACAAGAACTGAAGGAAAAAAGAAAATTATATCCTCCATTCAACACAAGCATGGTTCATTTTTTTTTTTTTTGGGCCTCAGGAAAAAGGTACTCTTTTAAACTATGGATTTTGCAACTATAATTTTTATGTTTGATTATGTAAGTTTTGGTCATTGGTTGTCTGAAAATCAAGTCTGTCCTCCTTTTAAATTTGAGAGTTTTTATAGGAAGAAAATAATAATGATAATTAATAATAGATCATAAGATGTTGTATGAATAGTTTCATTCTAGTGTGACAACAATATTATATATTTTCATGGTTCATGTTTTCCAGTTGAATAATGACCACCGTGAAGGCTACTATTGTACACTGATCAATAAGTTCTTCTATTTTTTGCATTTGGAATTTGGTAATGAATGATTTGTTTGATAATCAAAAATATGTGCTAGTTATTGAATTGAATGAACAATATTAATATTTTGCAGCTTTTATTGACTAGGAAATTGTACTTTGTTCATGTTCTATGTAGAGACGGTGCCGGTATTTAATTTTAATGGTGGCTAAAAGGCATAAGAAATTACATAAAATTACAAATTTATCTCTGAATTTGACATGGTAATACAGGTTCCATGATCATGATTTGCTTCATGCTCCAAGGTCATATCTTTCTGCAGTCAACAAACTTACTTACCCAAATTGTAAGTCACACACACATATAGAGTTAATTGATTGAATAAAGAGTTTAAGGATCCTACAACTCCTTCATTATAGACACCGACATAAGCACACATGTTTTAAAATGCAGATTTGATTGATGATTGGCTAGCTCATCACATTCGCAATTTAACATGTGTTAGTTAAGTGAGGGAAGAGACGAGGAATTGATGCGGTACCAACTGTGAAAAAGATTAATGGAAGAATGGCTTGTTTTTGGAGTAGGGTTAAAGGGACTCATCAAGTGAAAAGATAGTTAGTGGTCCTTAATGAATGAAGGCAAAAAAAAAAAACAGAAAGGAGAAGACAATAAGCAAAGATGAATAGATTTTTGGAAGTTTGTTTCTTTTCATTTCCCACATGCTTTTGCTCCGAGGACCCCATAGGTTTCTTTGTCTCTCCACCATAACAGTTTCCCTAATGATCTAAATAAGGAAAAAATAGCAAAATCTCCTAAATATTTAATGAAACTAAGCGAAATCCTCATACATAGGATTCTGTTATAAATATTTTTGTTCTTGTTGTAAATATATGAGATGTTTCGCTTGGTTTTAAAACGTGATGGGTGTTTCGTTTAGGTTTACCAAATATTAGTGGGGTTTTACTTATTTTCTCCTTGTATAATTAGAATGGATATTTTATTCTTATTATGTGGTATTACAAGCATTGGTTTCTAGGATTTCTATATATGAAGATAGCTATGGATCATGAGAAGCAATTTTGAATTTCTTACCATGATTTTCTGATCATAATATTGCTAGGAATATGTATATTTTCAAGGAATCCAACCCTTGGTGATTAGAAAATTATTTAATTTCTGATGTATTTTTCTTGATAATTGGTAAAAGACAAGGGAAAGAAAATTGAGAGATTTTGAGATTCAAACAGATGAATATCCTTAAATGTACAAAGGGAAAAAGCATGAGAAGATTGTTATATTGAAGAGTGTTGTTTGAATATGCAATATTGTAGCTTTAAACATGTGAAAGCCTCTCCTCTCCCTCAACATTACTAATCCCTGTTCTAATTCTAACCAGCATCTAATCCCGGATACCACAATTTTAAATACTATCAAACATGTTAGTCGCAAAAGCACACACATACATACATACGTACATATACACATATAATTATGTATATGGTAGATTAAACAAGATATAAATTACAATATAAGTAAAATATTTTTCACTTTACTAACCCATTAAATATATATACTTGCGAAGTCTAGTACTAACTGAAAATTTTCTTATATATGCTTTACTAAGTGAACGACCAGAAAATAAGTTATAGCATCTGCCATGAACAGCTTCAACGAAAAGTAATAATAATGAAGTCATTAATTCTAGATTGCTAAAGTTTATGTTATTCTGACCAATAAAAAATTTCCTTTGTAAGGGATGGATGAGATGGTTGTAAAACATTTAGTATCAAGTTGTTAGTCTAAACTCTAACATAAAATAAATATTTTTTCTTTTTAAGATTTTTTTTTTGGATAAGGTAAGTGAGTAAATTCAAATATATTTGTTAATCATTATTTTCTTAGAACCGAATTCAAATGATGGAATTTAAAAATGTTTATTTTTACCAATCCAATTTTATCCCTAGAGCATAAATTTCAAATATTACGAGTCTTAACATATTGGCAAATATTATGCATTTTTTTTCCTGGAAAAAAAATAATAAAATAAAGAATAGCCCAAGATCCAAGACCAGCCGGAAGGAAACACAGCCCCCGGCGAGGATCAAACTCGCGACCTTTCACTTACGAAGCGAACGCACTCTACGGAGGCAAATCACAGGCAGTTCATATTTAAGTTTTTTATAACAGCTTCAAGCCAGTGACAGCTCTTCACAACAAGCAGTCTATCAAAAATTTAAAATTGGAGTTCCTATTTCCATAAACTCGAACTTCGGCTTCCCTTGATTCTGAGATTTTACTATGGTTTTAAATTATAATTACCCTCGTTCAAAAATCAACATAATCTGAGCTAAAATTCTGGTTCTTCAATTCTGGGGTCGCTACAAAACTGATAGTAATTAATAGGTACGCTTTTTTTAAAAACAAAAAACAAAAAACAAAAAAATCCGTTGCTAACAAATTGTAGTTTCCTAATGAATGTACATGTTAATGGTGATTTTTGAGTCCTAAGATCCCTAGAGTGTTTTGAAGGGTATAGAAAGAACATCAATTTCCAAGTCTCGGGGATTTAGTCCAAGAAGCTGAGGCGTCCGACCCCAAAGAGGAGGTCAGCAATGGATTGCACCTGATCCCAAAGGTGTTCAGAAAAGCAAGGCATAATGAAGGCCTAGAGCCGATCCGATCTGGTAGCATAGTAGGGCAGGCTGACACTGGTTCCAGTTACTCGACTCAGTTGGTCGAGTCGGGGTGTTGGTGGATAGATCGGGTTCGAATTACGTAAGCCCTAAATGGGGATTTGCGCATCCTAAAAGGTTTGATGTGAAAGGAGCAGTTCACTGGGGTATCTTCTGGCACACGCTATCGCGTAGGGGTAGACATGTTACAGGCTGGCAGTGTGAGGTAACTTGTGGCAGGTTCAGATGGCAGAGAGTAAAGGTGTCAGGCGGCAGAGTTATGATTTGTAGATTAATTGGGGTAAAGAGCCCATTCGGCGCTAACAGATTCACGTGGATGACGTCATAAAATTGGTGTAACAGTGCAATTGAATCTAGTATATAAAGGGAATGAGAATTCATTGTAAGGGGTTAGCCAAATTCATTCACTCACAACCTGTAAAAGAGAGAGAAAAAAGCGTAAGTGTAAGAGTGAGTTCATCAGAGGTCGGTCAGCTGAACTCGAGAGATAGATAGGTCGGTCATACCAGACCACGTTATAAAAGTTTTCTTTTTTCCTTTGTGCCTGTGGACGTAGGTTGGATCCATTCCGCCAAACCACGTTAAATCCTTTATTTATTTGTGTGTATTCTATCTTTTGCCAAGTTTACATTTGGTTCCCAACAAACCAAATAAATTCACAGTTGATGGAGGATTATTCGAGGAGTAAGTTTACTAATTTACCCCTAGAATAAAAATCATCTGTCAATAGTTGGCGCCGTCTGTGGGGAATCAGTATAAAAAATAGCAAACACATCGAGGTAATGGCAGAAGATGGGAACCATAGATCCTCAAATGCTTCAATAACATAATGGATGGAGAAGATGGAAGAAACCATACGAAAAGAGAGGGAGGAAACACGGAAGGAGAGAAAGTCCACACAGGTATTCATGAAGGCCATGATGGAAAAGTTGGAAAGTTTGGAAAAGACAAATGGAGAAAGAGGAGAAGAAGGCCCAAGCCAAAGAAGAGACGAGATAGCGAGGGGAAAGAGGGTCGTCGGAGTAAATGAGGATAGTGAAAATGGTAATAGAAATACCCATAGAGTGAGATATGTAGTCGTTTCCGAGGAAGAGGAAGGCAGACAGACCCCGGAGTCTTCCAATAACAGTCCATGTTTCGTGGAGAGTGACCTAGGACGATACCCGGGAGAGGCGCATGAAATTCCCAGTCATGGAAGGTATCATGCCCGGAGTGGAAGACGCGGGGAAACCCATGGGTGAGAGCACAACAGTTCCGAGAACCAGATGAAGAGTTGGTTTCAGAAAGAGATGAGGAAATGGGAAGAAAACATGAAAGGGGGACAAGGGGGTGACCAAGACATAGGGACAGCGTCCCCTTTCATGAAAGGAGGTCACGACAAGGGAGTTTCCAAGGAGGTTTACCATGCCCTCCATGGATGTTTACAAAGGTAACACGGACCCAAGTCTCATGTTGAGAAGTTTATCTTGTTGATGGAAATCCAAGGGATGACCAGAGAGGCCTGATGAAAGGAAAATATATTAATATTTACTGCCCATTTTACTTAATATTTTGTTTAGTTTCTCGGGTTTGATGAACATTTTGATGTGTTTTAGTTTATTTTGCAGATAAAATAATATTGGGACACAATGAAATCATTTAGGACGAAATGTGGGTCAAATAAGGGCAAAAATGGACTTGACATATTAATTTTGGAGATTGGAAACTTGAAAGGGCGTTTTAACGAAGTGCAGTTTTGGAATTCCAATTTTACACATCTGTCGTATTGTGGGTATAACTTTTTACTCCGATATCGGATTGAGCTGATTCAAGTTCCAATTAAAGAGACCCAAATATCTACAACTTTTAAAGACAAAATAATTTCGAATTCTGAAGATTTCATGCCCGAAATTGATGAACCATCTAGAAGTGTGTTGTGTGTAATTATTAAAGTCACTTTCAATCATTTTCAAAGCAAAAAATAAATTAATAATAAATAATAAAAATTATCAAATCACCACCAAACATGATAAGCAATTAGTGGAGCAATTAATAATGGATTTGGTGGAGCAATTAGTGGAGCAATTAATAATGGATTTGGTGGATGATTTGATGGAGGCAAAATTTTGCCTATAAATACCAAGTCATTTAATTTGTAAATTCATACTTTCTTCTAAGGAATTCCTTAAGAATACTAAGAAGATTGTATCTTGTTTGTTTATTTACAGCTTTCAGTAATTAATTTCCGCTTTTGCACTTTTTTTCTTTACTTTTCAGTTTTTACTTTCCGCAATTTACTTTTACGTACAATACTTTTCTTTCTTTATTTTCAGTTTTTACTTTTCAGTAATGAGGAGGTAACTCATCTTTGCTGGGGTAAAAGGTAAAACTTTTATTACTAATATTTAGATTAATCTTCCTTAATTATAATATATAAACTAATTAAAACCTGACTTAACGAGGATACCGCCTATTGGTCGGTTGGTAATTATTTAAATTGGTTTTAACCTGACTAAACTGGATACCGCCTGATTGGTCGGTTGGTAATTAATTATTAATTTGACTTAATCTGGATACCGCCTATATGGCTGGTTGGTAATTATCATGCAAAGTTAATATATTATATAATGGAGATATCTAAAATAGAAGTAATAAAAGTGGATCATTTTACCTCAGCATTTTCTTTTATTGTACTTTTACTTTATTTACTTTTCAGCAATTTACTTTCAGCAATTTACTTTTCAGCAATTTACTTTCAGCATTTACTTTTCAGCAATTTACTTTCAGCATTTACTTTTCAGTAATTTACTTTCAGCATTTACTTTTCAGCATTTAATTTTCAGTATTTAATTTCAGCATTTACTTTCCGTCATTTACTTTCAGCAATTTACTTTTCAGCATTTACTTTATGTCTTTTATTTTATTTAAGTTTTTACTAGCCCTAGTTATGTGTCGTAACTAAGTTATTTATCTGGGGTTGTGATGAATTCTAATATCACCGGTTTATAAGGGGTTATTTTATAGTTTAGGTAATTTAAAGGTTTACTTATTAAGTCTTAAGCTTAATGCTTCTTGTTGTCTGATCACCAATAAGATTGATGTGGTAACTCTAAAATAAACTTGACAAAGGAATTTTAGGTTTCAGCCTTAGACTCAATAGCCCACGATCTTCCTTGAGGATAGATAACCCTTTAATAGATTTCCTTACAGGATAGACATATATCAGTCGGGCGGGGGTAGCCATAATTGGAACTTAAACTTAATGAATCCAGATAATTTGGTTGACATAGACATATGGTTTAATTGGGTTAAACTGGGTATTTGCGTCTGACCATCGACAGAGGCTTTCGCATAATTTAGTGTTCCAGGTTAGTAAACCGATTTATTACACAAACATGAAATAACCGCTTCATCTTTTAAAGGATATTAGAAAGATTCACAACCCTAGATAGTTTCCTAATATTGAATTTTCTTAAACCTACTTTCATGCAATTTTATTTACTTGTTTTTAAATTTAGAATCATCACCATTTCAAATCAATCAAACAACTTGTTAGATACTAGTAATCATTTGACCTCATAAAATTAATAGATTAGGTATTAAGTCCTCGTGGGATCGATACTTTTTATACTACTTGAACGATATGTGCGCTTGCGTTATACGCGTGTGATTACGCACCGGTCAAGTTATTGGCGCCGTTGCCGGGGACTTATTTTTTCTTTAGTTATTAATTTTGAAGCTATCTAATTTACTTGTATCTAATTTTCTTTATTTTTATCTATAATTTTAATTTATTTCTTTTGTTTTCAGGTGATTAAAAAAATGGAATATTATTGGGAGATTGAAAGATTACGAGCTTTACTAGAAGAAGATACACCCCAAATCTGGGAGCAACAGTCCGGTTTTCTGAGGCCTGTTGTCCAGCCAACAACTATCACTGGATGTCAGAACCAAGCAATACCACATTTGCTCAACAAGACGCAATGGGGAGATGTGACATATGTAATGGTAACCACCCGAGAGATCATTGTGAGTACAACTATAATCCAGGGTGGCAGAGCTATCAAAATCCTTCATGGTATGAAAAACCATCATATTTTCCATCTTATCCACCATCCATCTATGATCTTCACCAATAACCAGAACCATCAGAGGAAGATCAGTTGATTCACATGCTCAAAGATTGGTTCGAGGAACGGGAAGCTCAATTTGATGCACAAATTCAGAGTCAAGCGGCGTCTATACAGAGGATGACAGATCAAGTTAGACAATTAACAGATAACCTGAATCACATATCTCACGGAGCAAATTCAAATAATACTGAAGAAGCCTTCGATATCCTGAGATTCATCATGAAAACATAACAGAGGACGAGGCTGAGCAGTATCAAGAATCAGAGGTATCAGTTCATGAGCCTGAACCAACAAAGTCTCAATTTGATTTTTATTATTCTGACTCTGACGAGGATAAAGAAGCTGAGCTATTTTTACCAACTGCACCTACAAAGGAGGATGAAACTTTCTTTCCTCCAAATGAAGATCTTGAAGCTTCCATTGCACAAATGTTTGAAGAAGATCTACCTGAGCCAATCATTTCACTCAGATCAGAGGATGAAGACCTAAAAACAGACATAACTTTACATCCTCAGATTGACACTTATGGAGCATGCATTTCACAGATGACGGATGAAGAATTGAATACGGAAATTTTAAAATACATATGTGAAGAAAAGGTGTAGAGCAAGAAGCAAAGCAAATGGAGGAGCAAATGTCTGAACTTATTGAGAATCCAATGCATCCAGGCAAAACATCACTGTTTTGGGGAGTACAAATCAAAGATATCACCCAGAAGCTTGACAGAATGGAACTCCCATTCCAAGTCAAGCACCATACAAGACCTCCTGATTTTCTTTCTTTCTTTTCAGGAACCACTGAAGCAACAAAGGTTAAAAAGGTGGCACAATCACTGAATGAGACAAAAGTCTTTTTGCCCATTTACCGTTGGAAGAGACCCTTCAAAAGCAACGCTCACGGGATTGTCTTTAATTGGACATCCAAAACGACATTGAAACCTCCTTAACAGATGGATTTCAGTCACGTCTGGCTGAAGATGAAAAATTTAGCGCTAGCAGGGAGGCAACCAATGCAATTTGTTGTAATTTCTGTTTTCATATTTTGTGTATACATGTTGTAGAGTTTTTAATTTTGTGTGTTATTTTTGTAGGGAAAAGCACAAATGGGGCATTTGAAGACAGAAAGAATGGTGTTTGGCAAAGATAAGAGATAATTCATTAGCGATGGCTGAGTAAGGAAAGAATTCTTGAGACGCATCCTAATGAATTTATACTAAGCGAATGGCGTATTGCGTACAAAATTCTGTTGCCTTAATTATTGCTTTGATTTGCTTTTCTGTTGTAATTATCTTTATTTTCGTAGACAGAATCCAGACTTTTTGACCTTTCACGATTTTTTTATTGTTTAGCTAACAATCGTCCTATGGAAGATACTAGTTCTATTATTATTCACCATTTTTCAAGGTACTATAAATTCAACTCATCATTGCACTTTTGAAGACATCCAGAGTAAAACATGGAAGCCACTTCAAGAAGACGAGTTGAAAACATCTGTGTATTTTACGGAACTAGTGTTGGTACTAAGCCACAATACGTAGAAGCAGCACAGGAATTGGGTCGAGTCTTAGCTGCAAGGAATATGCACTTAGTATATGGCGGAGGCAATCTTGGACTTATGAGGATCGTTTCAAAGGCTGTACAGAAAGGAGGCAGTCACGTTTTGGGAATCATCCCAAAACCCTTGGCAGAGGCAAATCTTATTGAACCATCAAACGGAGAGGAACTTATTGTGCCAGGTATGTCTGAACGACTGGTAGAAATGATTAATCGTGCTGATGCTTTTATTGCTTTGCCAGGTGGTTTGGGCACATTGGAGGAAATTTTTATAGTGCTATCTTGGGCGAACCTGAACATACACCAAAAACCAATTGGACTGTTTAACGTTGATGGATTTTATGATTTTCTTTGTGTGTCTCTTGATGATGCCCGAAGAAATGGGTTCGTGTCAAAACCTTTAAAAGAACTCCTCTTCACTGCCAGAACTGCTCCGGATCTAATTGACCAAATCTTAGCCTATGAACCACAAATTGACCCTATCCTTTCAAAGATAAATTGGTCTGAGGACGATCGTGGTAAGAGGCGTCAGATTAATTTGGATCTTAACATTTAACTTTTCGTGTAGAATTTCAGTTAACCAGGTACTATCTTCTAAACTCTTCTTCTATTGTTTAAGACATTGGGGACAATGTCTCATTTAGGTTTGGGGGAGGAATTAGTTATTAGTATCTTGTTTTTAGTTGTGTGTTGTTTTTATTTTTAGGCCAAAATTTTTCGAAAAATACAAAAAAAAAATTGAAAAATTTTCAAAAATTACAAAAATATTTTGCGTTTTTGTGTTTTTATTTTGACTAAAAAGGTGAAATTGGTAAGAGATAGCTGAGTAAGGAGTTTCCACTCCTGAGACGTATCTCAAACCTAATTCGGAACAAGTTAATTTTTGTTTATTTCCTTTTGAATTATTTAATTTGTGAATTCTCCATAATACTGACTAAAATGGATCTTCATATGCTCAGTTAGCAGGTATTATCAACATGCATAGTAACATACGGACATGAGCTATAACTGAAAAGTTTGTAATATTCAGTGCACTAGTTTAATTGGAGGCATCATCTCAAAAAGTGATGGAGTAAAAAAAAACGTATGAGATCCGAGTTATTAAGTCTGTAAGGGTGTTTTAACACCTAGTGCCCTAAAGCCAACTGGTTTGGGAGTCACTGGCCCAAAGCTCGCTACATGGATCAAAGATGCTGTAAAAATATATATATCTGAAGTCTGAGTAATTAAATCTGTAGGAGTGTCTTAACACTTGGTGCCCTAAAGCCAACTGGTTTGGGAGCCACTTACCCAACACTCGCTACATAGATGGAATATATTGTATTTAAATAAAAAAAAATCAAAAATCAAAGAAAAAAAAATCAGAAAAATCAGAAAAATTATTCAATTGTTGCAAAAAGGTGTGAATTCTGATAAAACTTTAGGACAAAAATATTACTCTCTTATCAACTGCACTTGTGACTGTTGTGGGTAAAAATGAGTTGATTAATATTTTGTCGGCTGTGCATATGGAGAATGGTAAATATAATCGGAGAATTTACATATTCAGTAATTTAGAAGAAAGAAAACAACTAGTAACTTGGAGTAGAAGTTTCACCTGATTAGTCATTAACTTCTTTATTCTCTTTTCTCTTGTCCTTTTGCTTTTGTGTGCATTAGTTTTATTATCTTTTTACTTTTGTAAAACGTTTGTGGGTATCGTTGCTGTAAGCCCTCACGAGGCTATAACTCGTCCACTAGGGACACCTAGGGGTTTTAAAGGCTTGTTGCATATGCTAAATGCAACCGTGATCCCTACGAAAGTGGCTTAGTTTAATTTTAATTGTTTCTTGTATTTTATTTTGTTGTTTTGTCAAGGACTAGCAAAATGTTAGGTTTGGGGGTGTGATGAGCGGAAAATATATCAATATTTACCGCCCCTTTTACTTAATATTTTGTTTAGTTTCTCGGGTTTGATGAACGTTTTGATGTGTTTTAGTTTATTTTGCAGATAAAATAATATTGGGACACAATGAAATCATTTAGGACGAAATGTGGGTCAAATAAGGGCAAAAATTGGACTTGACATATTAATTTTGGAGATTGGAAACTTGAAATGGCGTTTTAACGAAGTGCAGTTTTGGAAATTCCAATTTTACACATCTGTCGTATTGTGGGTATAACTTTTTACTCCGATATCGGATTGAGCTGATTCAAATTCCAAATTAAAGGAGACCCAAATATCTACAACTTTTAAAGACAAAATAATTTCGAATTCTGAAGATTTCATGCCCGAAATTGATGAACCATCTAGAAGTGTGTTGTGTGTAATTATTAAAGTCACTTTCAATCATTTTCAAAGCAAAAAATAAATTAATAAATAAATAATAAAAATTCAAATCACCACCAAACATGATAAGCAATTAGTGGAGCAATTAATAATGGATTTGGTGGAGCAATTAGTGGAGCAATTAATAATGGATTTGGTGGATGATTTGATGGAGGCAAAATTTTGCCTATAAATACCAAGCCATTTAATTTGTAAATTCATACTTTCTTCTAAGGAATTCCTTAAGAATACTAAGAAGATTGTATCTTGTTTGTTTATTTACAGCTTTCAGTAATTAATTTCCGCTTTTGCACTTTTTTTCTTTACTTTTCAGTTTTTACTTTCCGCAATTTACTTTTACCTACAGTACTTTTCTTTCTTTAATTTTCAGTTTTTACTTTTCAGTAATGAGGAGGTAACTCGTCTTTGCTGGGGTAAAAGGTAAAACTTTTATTACTAATATTTAGATTAATCTTCCTTAATTATAATATATAAACTAATTAAAACCTGACTTAACGAGGATACCGCCATATTGGTCGGTTGGTAATTATTTAAATTGGTTTTAACCTGACTAAACTGGATACCGCCTGATTGGTCGGTTGGTAATTAATTATTAATTTGACTTAATCTGGATACCGCCTAGATGGCTGGTTGGTAATTATCATGCAAAGTTAATATATTATATTAAGGGAGATATCTAAAATAGAAGTAATAAAAGTGGATCCTTTTATCTCAGCATTTTCTTTTATTGTACTTTTACTTTATTTACTTTTCAGCAATTTACTTTTAGCATTTACTTTCAGCATTTTTCTTTCAGCATTTACTTTTCAGTAATTTACTTTCAGCATTTACTTTTCAGTAATTAATTTCAGCATTTACTTTTCAGCATTTAATTTTCAGTATTTAATTTCATCATTTACTTTCCGTCATTTACTTTCAGCAATTTACTTTTCAGCATTTACTTTATGTCTTTTATTTTATTTAAGTTTTTACTAACCCTAATTATGTGTCGTAATTAAGTTAGTTATCTGGGGTTGTGATGAATTCTAATATCACCGGTTTATAAGGGGTTATTTTATAGTTTGGGTAATTTAAAGGTTTACTTATTAAGTCTTAAGCTTAATGCTTCTTGTTGTCTGATCCCAATAAGATTGATGTGGTAACTCTAAAATAAACTTGACAAAGGAATTTTAGGTTTCAGCCTTAGACTTAATAGCCCACGATCTTCCTTGAGGATAGATAACCCTTTAATAGATTTCCTTACAGGATAGACATATACCTGTCGGGCGGGGGTAGCCATAATTGGAACTTAAACTTAATGAATCCAGATAATTTGGTTGACATAGACATATGGTTCAATTGGGTTAAACTGGGTATTTGCGTCTGACCATCGACAGAGGCTTTCGCATAATTTAGTGTTCCAGGTTAGTAAACTGATTTATTACACAAACATGAAATAACTGCTTCATCTTTTAAAGGATATTAGAAAGATTCACAACCCTAGATAGTTTCCTAATATTGAATTTTCTGAAACCTACTTTCGTGCAATTTTATTTACTTGTTTTTAAATTTAGAATCATCACCATTTCAAATCAATCAAACAACCTGTTAGATACTAGTAATCATTTGACCTCATAAAATTAATAGATTAGGTATTAAGTCCTCTTGGGATCGATACTTTTTATACTACTTGAACGATACGTGCGCTTGCATTATACGCGTGTGATTACGCACCGGTCAATGCCATATGCAAGGTTTTTCCTTTGACCTTGGGTTGGTCCGCTAGCCTTTGGTTCAGGATCTTGACGCCGGGGAGTATCAGCAGTTTCGCTCAATTGAGGAAGTCTTTTGTACGACACTTTAAGGGAGCATATATACCTATGAAGATAATGGGATCCCTGAGAATGATGAAGCAGAGGGACGATGAGTTTCTGAAAAGCTTTGTCAAAATGTATCATAACCTAGTATTTTAGGTTGGGGCATATGAGTCTCCGGAGGCATTGGAAAGCTTTGAAGGAGCCCTCAGGGTTGGGAAGCTTTGGTTTCATCTGAGGATCCAGGAAATACCGGATTACACTGCAGCATTGAATATGCAAATAAGTTTGTGTTAGTGGAGGAAGGAGAAACGATAGCTCGGGCTCCAAGAGTAGTCAGGCCGGAAAACCAGCCTAATATGAGTAGGGATCAGAGGGGGCAGCCTCGAGACAGAAGGAGTTCAGGCCGATGCATCAGAATAATCAAGTACAAGAGAAGAGGTAGACTGCCTAAGTTAACAAACCAGTTACCGGGGGGACAATGTACACCTCTCATGAATAGACCCCTAGCCCAGATAGTTCGGGAAATCCAGGATAAATGTCTGTTGACTGAGCCCGACCCGAGGAAGTTCCCAAATGAGAATAGTAGTAACAGAGCATATTATACGCATCATAATGTATGGGGACACGTCACGTAACAATATAGAGACATGCGGGAACAAGTGGAAAACTTGGTAAGGAACATGTATCTAAATAAGTGCATAGACCAAGGAGCCATGATGGCTAAGCGAAACAATGAGCATAGACCAATGTTCTCAATAGTTAGGGGAAGAAAATTGGTTGGGGATTCAAACCGGGCAAATAAGAACTACTGGCGATGAGGGGTCCGAAGGTACTGACAACAGAAAGGGAACCGATAATCCAAAAGGCCCAACTAGTTCCCATTATGTTCACCAAGGATGACGCTAGGGGTGTGACCTACCCTTATGATGATGCACTAATAATCAAAGCAATTATTGGCGGGGCCGAAATAGATAGGATACTGGTGGATCCTAAGAGCGCAGTTGATATTATTTCTAAGGAAGCCTTAGATGGGTTGGGTGTGGAGTACACCAAGTTGGTCAATGATGTGACGCCATTGTACGGGTTCGGGGGAGCAACTATCGTCCCACTAGGTCTAATCCAGCTGGCAATGACTATTGTGACAACTCCCCATACACGGATCATGATGATGGATTTCACAGTGGTAGACTGCTTAAGTAGTTACCAGGTTATCTTAGGGAGGTCTTTCATGAAGAAATCTAGGGCAGCCATGCATGTTATTACTTGAAGCTGAAGTTCCCGAACTGGGAGGGGATTGGGATAGTATGTGGAAGCCGAAAGATGGCAAGAAGTTGCTTTGCTACTATTTCTAAGGAAATATTTTGTGTTAAGCAAGCAGTTGAAGAGAAAAACAAGGGAAGAAGAAGCGGCGGAGGTGGAGTCGGTCGATCCCCGATCGAATGAGTCTACTGTGTTAGGGCAGGCGAAGAATTAGAGTCAATGGAGAGCTCTTCGGCCTGGGAATGGTTGTCACGACCCCCTCCATAGAGCGGGCCAACCCTAGAAAGAGGTTCGCAAACTTCTTTAGCTCGAGCATTCTATATGCCAAATCAACCAATTTAAAACACACAATTATTACATCACAAATTACAAACCCATAAAGTATACACAACTTTTATGGTTTACAACACAAGACTTAAAAAAATACAAATGTTGACACAATGTCTGGTCCAACCCCGAGAATACAACTGTGGCACATGGATCAAATCTGGTACAGCTACTCCAGTGCTGACGGACTACCTGGAATGTTTGGGTGAGGAAGAGGGGAAGAGCTTAAAAAGCTCAGCAAGTAAGCACGCATACTCTCAACATGACCTCACCAACAAAATAAGGATATATATATATATATATATATATATATATAAGTATATAATAATATGAAAATAGATTATATTATAATATCATCTCAAGCAATCAATCCACAATAATACAAACATCCATCAAACATGGTTGCTAATCCGGGTCCATTATAATAGTGGTTTGAAACCAATGGGAGAGTACCTCATCACAACTCCCAAGGTTTCCCACCATATCATAACCAATGGGAGAGTACCTCATCACAACTCCCAAGGTTTTCCATCATATCATAACCAATGGGAGAGTACCTCATCACAACTCCCAAGGTTTTCCATCATATCAGATCATGTAATGTATCATCATACCTCATCTCATCCCCAACCACTATCATACAAAACCCGGCTGCATAACTCAACAACACACATCATCCAATACAATCACATCCCACATCCAATCCATCAATCTCATCTCAACAATCATGAATTCATATTTATCATGCTTTTGATTAAAAAATATTTATTTCTCAACAATCAAATATATAAATATATATATATATGTAAATAATTATAATTATAATTATACCAATATATTTGTATATAGACTTCCACAACAACCATCAATCATCAAACAATTATGTTAAGAGAATCATCATGCAGTGTACTTACCTCTATCCACGCAAAAGTCCCGAATATGCCTATATTCTCGTTAAGAACCTCAATCGGACGCTCAAAATGCAAAGTCGATATCAACAATCCACTCGATATATCCAAACGACTATGTTGAGTAGAAAAACAGCGACGAACGGCTTCGGAACTTGCTGATACGCTTAACGAGGCAAGTGGGCCCCACAACAAAAATCGGGCCCCACAACCAGAAATCGGGCCCCACAACGAAAATACTTTCAACAGTTGATATTTATACCAAAAATCTCGTATAATCGAGAGCAATAATCTGCTACGTTCGGATCGTCGATCCAACGGTCGGATCTCAAATTCCAATACTATTCTTGAATTACCGGTAATTGCAAAACAGAAAACAACCCAAATGATGTCGGATTAGGAAGTGACCACTAGCGTTGGAAAGATTTCGGCCTGAAAAGTACTCACTCGTCGGAGGTGGCCGTCAAAAGTGATCGGAGAAAAAATGGCGACGAGTCGTCCCCTTCCGGTGGCGCGTGGAGGCGCGTCCGGCGTCCGATGGTCTCGATCTCGACGACTCTGGAAAGCTGACGTCTGCAGCTATTTGGCGGGCCGGTGCGTGGTAGAGGATGATCGGTAGTGAAGCGGCGGCGGCGGTTCCAAGATTAGGCAGAGAGAGAGAGTTTGAGAGAAAGAAAAAAAATAATAATAATTGAGAGAGAAAGTGAAACTGTTGAATTTTTTTTTTTTTTTTTTGCTTCTCTTTTCCTTCGTACGCTGACACCCTCTCTCTCTCTTTTATAATCTTTCAAAGTAAGATCTGTCAAATATATATATATATATATATATATATATATATATATTATATATATATATATATATATTGTCTTCATATGTCACGCGGTATTACAATCTACCCACCTTACAAAAATTTCGTCCCCGAAATTTCTCAATCCTCAAATAGTTCTGGATATTTCTCCTTCATGTCTTGTTCCAATTCCCAAGTTGCCTATTGAATGTGATGATTAGTCCACAAGATCTTAACAAGGGGAATCTGTCTGGATCTCAACTCTTGGACTTTTTCGTTCTACAATCTTCACATGTTTTTCTTCATAAGTCATATTCTAACTCAATTCGACCGGTTGGTTCTTCAGGATATGAGTAGGATCTGGTACGTACTTCTTTAACACTGACATATGAAACACATTGTGAATCCTTTCTAACTCTGGTGGTAATGTCAGACGATATGCCACATTGCCCACTCTTTCCAATATCTCGTAAGACCAATGTAGCGCGGTGCTAACTTTCATTTCCTGCAAAATCTCATTACTCCCTTCCAAAGAGAGACTTTCAAAAAGACTTTATCCCCCACTTGGAACTCAAGGTCTTTCCTCCTTCTGTCGGCATAACTCTTTTGTCGACTATGCACCTCCAATAGTCTAGCTCGGATTATCCTGATTCTCTCTGACGTCATATCTACCAAGTCTGAGCCATGAATCTGTCTATCTCCTACCTCGCTCTAACAAACAGGAGTTCTGCACCTCCTCCCATACAATGCCTCAAATGGAGCCATACCGATACTCGCCTGAAAGCTATTATTGTAGGCAAATTCTATCAAATGTATGTGACCATCCCATCCTCCAGCAAAAGTCAAAACACTTGATCTCAGTAGGTCCTCCAATGACTGAATAGTCCGCTCAGACTGCCCGTCGGTCTGAGGGTGAAATGTTGTGCTCATAGAAATCTTTGACCCCATAGACTTTTGGAAACCCTGCCAAAAATGAAAAGTAAATCTGGCATCTCTATCTGATAAAATCGATGCCGGTACTCCATGTAATCGTACAATCTGCTCCACATACAATTCTGCTAGTCTCTCTGGTCCCCATGTAACTCGAATCGGTAGAAAATGGGCAGACTTAGATAATCGATCCACTATCACCCAAATTGCGTCGTAACCTTTCCGTGTCCTCGGTAACCCTACTACAAAATCCATTGCAATATTCTCTCATGGCCACTCGGGTATAGGTAGAGGCTGGAGTAACCCGGCTGGATGTTGATGTTCTGCTTTAACCTGTTGACAAAACAAACACCGAAATATAAACTCTGAAATATCTTTCTTCATTCCCGGCCACCAATAAATCTTTTTTAGATTTTGATACATCTTGGTGCTCTCATGATGCATGTTATAAGAAGTATCATGGGCCTCATCCAAGATTTCCCGCTTGAGCGTTCCCGAATGTGGTACCACAACTCTATCACCCAAAAGTAATACATCCTCCGAACTCAATCTGAAATTAGAAGTCTCCCCTTTAGAAATCTCTGCTCTCCATTTCCCACACTGACCATCCTCGCTCTTGGCTGTTTTAAGTCTATCTAGCAGTGTAGGTCGGACCTTCATATGGGCAAGAAGGCATGCTCTGACGGATATCTCAAAGGTCAATCATAACTCCGCTAACTCCTCGAACATCCTCTGTCTGAATCTTAAGAACTGTAATCTACCCACATTCTTCCTACTAAGAGCATCAGCAACAACATTGGCCTTCCCTGGATGATAATTAATAGTGCATTCGTAGTCACTAAGGAATTCCATCCAACGTCTCTGTCTCATATTCAACTCCTTTTGAGTGGGAAGGTATTTCAAACTCTTATGATCAGTAAAAATCTCACACTTGGCACCATATAAGTAATGCCTCCAAATCTTTAGAGCATGAACAATCGCTGCCATCTCCAAATCATGAGTGGGATAATTCTTCTCATGGGTCTTCAATTGTCTTGAGACATAGGCAATCACTTTCCCATGTTGCATCAGTACACATCCTAACCCTTGATGTGATGCATCAGTATAAACAACATATCCATCCAGTCCGGAAGGTAAAGTAAGTACTGGTGCAGTAGTTAATTTCTCCTTCAGAGTTTGGAAGCTCCTCTCACAATCATTAGTCCACACGAACGGTACCTTCTTCCTTGTCAGCTGAGTCATCGGAGCATCAATAATAGAGAAATCTCGAATAAATCGACGGTAGTAGCCTGCTAATCCCAGGGAACTTCGAATCTCTGTCACCGTTCTCGGTCTCTCCCATCTCAGAACTGCTTCAACCTTTTGTG
This sequence comes from Zanthoxylum bungeanum, assembly GCA_019454045.1. Lineage (NCBI taxonomy): Eukaryota > Viridiplantae > Streptophyta > Magnoliopsida > Sapindales > Rutaceae > Zanthoxylum > Zanthoxylum bungeanum. The sequence continues at coordinate 34,257 of SKCR01042000.1, read as the reverse complement.
GATCAACATAAATACCTTCTCCTGATATAATGTGTCCCAGAAAGACCACTCTATCCAGCCAAAATTCACATTCAGAGAACTTAGCATAAAGTTGCTCTCTCCTTAAAATCTCAAGTATCAACCGAAGATGTTGCTCATGATCAACTTGAGAAGGAGAATACACTAGGATATCATCAATAAACACTACAACAAACTTATCTAGATACGGCTGGAACACTTTATTCATCAAATCCATGAATGCTGCAGGCGCATTAGTAAGTCCAAACGGCATTACTAAAAACTCATAATGCACGTATCTCGTTCGGAATGCAGTCTTGAGAACATCTGTATCTTGGATCCTCATCTGATGATACCCCGACCGAAGATCGATTTTTGAAAACACTGAAGCTCCCTGAAGTTGATCAAATAAATCATCGATACGGGGCAACAGATACCGATTCTTGACTGTCACCTTATTGAGCTGACGATAATCTATACACAATCTTAAGGTACCATCCTTCTTTTTCACGAACAATACTGGTGCTCCCCAAGGCGAAACACTAGGCCGAATAAATCCTCGATCCAACAGCTCTTGCAACTGTTCCTTCAGCTTCTTCATTTCTGCTGGGGCCAAACGATATGGAGTCACCGAAATAGGAGTGGTACCAGGCATTAGATCTATAGTGAATTCTAGATCTCTATGAGGTGGCAAACCTGGTAACTCATTAGAAAAGACATCCTGATACTCACTCACAACTGGAATATTTGCTATTTGTATCGATTCCTCTTTTTCTACTATAGTGATACTCGCTAAAAAGCCCTTGTACCCCTGTCTAATCATCCTACAAGCCGACATGGCAGAAATGATGGGTACCACAACCTGATTACGGTCACTGACTACCTTAAACTCCCCATCATCTGACTTAAACCTCACTTCTTTGTCGCTGTAATCAATAACGGCTCTATGAGCAGTTAACCAATCCATCCCTAAAATCAAACCAAAGTCCTCCATTTCTAACGGGTAAAGTATAACTGGTAGTTGTCTCACCTCAATCTCAACACTCAATCCCCTAAATACCGCATATATCATGATGTCATTCCCCGAATGAAGACTCACAATCAAAGGAATCTTATTGGTCTCCGATACACTACTCAGACAAGGAATACAACTAGTAGAAATAAATGAATGCGTAGAACCTGTATCAAATAAAGCTCGAACAAGTATACCTAATACTCGAACTGTGTCTGATATAGTATCACCACCATCTTGTGCCTCGTGCTCTGTCATGGCGAAGACTCGTCCCCTATCAACACCAGGTGCAGTATGTGCCTGAGATGACACTCTACCACCATATGGTCCACTCGAAGTTCCTCTACCTCTGTTCTGTGGAAAACCCGAACCTCTTCCACGGCTACCACTGGAATCTATCCCTCTACCACGTCCCGCTGTCGGTTCGGCTCCTCGAGATCTACCACTAGTAGGGAAATCTCTAGCGAAATGTCCAGGTTGTTGGCATTCAAAGCACTTCTTTTCTCTGGTATATTGCATGCTGATATGACCCTCCTGACCACAGTTAAAGCACCGACGAGGGCCAGTAAGACGAGATGCTACGCTCACAGCACTCTGATCAACAGATGGTATTGTGCCTCTACTCTGAACCTGCTCAGTCTGACCCCTACGAAACTGTACTCTGGAATGTGCACTTTGTGTGCCTCTAGGTGGTAACCTGCTATGACTCGGCTGTGGAGGATACAGTCTACTATTAGATCTACCATGTCCCCCATCATGAACCTCATTACGCCCCCTCTTCCTGCTCTCTTGAAAGACGGCTCTATTCTCCTTCTCAATCTTGATGTCACTCTCTGCAATCATGGCCCTGTCAACCAAAACTGTGTATGGCAGTTTCCCCAAAATCGAAATCCTCGATCTAATCTGCTGTCTCAACCCACCCTTGAATTTCTCACACTTATCATCCTCACGTCGTATCAATTCCGGATAGTAGCGAGATAAGGAAATCATCCTTCTCTCATACTCCATCAATGTCTCTGTCGGTCCTTGAACCATGTGCTCGAACAGACGACGCTACTCACTACGATAAGCATACGGAAAGTACTTCTCATTAAAGGCTTCATCGAACATATCTCATGTGATATACTGAGGTCTTCCAGGTCCATCAGTTCTCCAAAAATCAGGTAATCTCAATATGTCTATCAGTACGGTCTCAGTATGCTTCCACCACGTCTCTGTTTTACCTCTCATCGTAAAAACGGAAAATCTAACCTTCTCTTGATCGGTCAAATCCAACACACTAAATATGTGTTGAATATCATCCTTCCATTTTTTCTGTAATTAAGGGATCAGCGTGTCATGAAACTGTGGGGGCCTCAAATTAAGAAACTGATCCAGCTTGCTCGTGTTACCACTACTGCTCGAAGGTACATTACTTGCTGGCCCTCTGGTAACCATCTGTGCAACTACATCGATAAATCTTCACAATACATCTTCTAGATGTGAGGCTATCGGGGGAACTGAATGAACGACAGGGGTCACATTAGGTACAGTTCCAGGAACATCATCAGGTGCAGCTACAGGAATAGTAGTGGGGGCAGCTGCCGAAACTACTGGAGGTACAGGTCTAGAACTTTCACCAATCTCAAAAATCGGCGGAACACCAGATGAAGCTACATCCGGTACAGGATCTACAGACAGAGTCTGGGGTCTCTCAATACCAATACTCGACATCCTCACAAATCGTCGAGCTCTCCCTCTCCCGCGTTGAGTACCAGTACCACGGCCACGTCCAGACATTTTCCTACAAATAAAAAGCTATCATGTTAATACCCTCTCTAATGCAATATGTCTACAGAACCTAAACCCTAAGCTCTGATACCAAATCTGTCACGACCCTCACCCTAGAGCTAGGGGTGGGCGCGGTTCGGTTTGGTTCGGTTTTTGCTAAAAACCGAACCAAACCATATTTTACGGTTCGGATTTTTTACCTCTCTCAAACCAAACCATTAAATAACGGTTTGGTTCGGTTTGAAAATTTTTTAAACCAACGGTTTACGGATTGGTTCGGTTCGATTTATGGATTATTATATTTAAAATAAATTTTCATCCACTTAAGTGAAAAAAAAAAAAAAAAAAACTAGTCTATCCAACAAATAGTATGAAGTGATAGGGTGTAAACTGTGACTTCAGGGAACACATGCACTCCATAAAGGATTGAAAAATGAGGCACAATTAATTCTTTTATTTTTTAAAAATTACCTTGAACAATGATGCTACCATCATTCTAATTAAGAGACAAATCCAACATCTTACTTTCAAGAATAATGATGCTACCATAAAACAAAAATTTTTAAGAATAAAAGTATTAACAAATAAATTGAAGAGTAAAAGTATTAACAAATAAATATATTAACAACAAATTTAAGAATAAAATTATTAACATACTAATAAAAAGAAAACATAGAATAAAATTAAAAAAAAAAATACAAATACAAATTTTTTTATAAAAATATATAATTTTTTTAATTATAACGGTTCGGTTCGGTTTAACAGGTGCGGTTCGGATTAGTTCCTGAACCGAACCGTAAACCGTTTGGGGTGGGCCAATCCGAACTGCAAATCGAACCGTTAGAAAAAAAACCGTAAATTCGGTCCGGTTTGGTTCGGTTTGCGGTTTGGTTCTGTTCGGTCGGTTTTTTTGCCCACCCCTACCTAGAGCGGGCCCAACCCTAGAAAGAGGTTCACAAACTTCTTTAGCTCGAGCATTCTATATGCCAAATCAACCAATTTAAAACACACAATCATTACATCACAAATTACAAACCCATAAAGTATACACAACTTTTATGGTTTACAACACAAGACTTAAAAAAAAATACAAATATTGACACAATGTCTGGTCCAACCCCGAGAATACAACTGTGGCACGTGGATCAAATCTGGTATTGCTACTGCTGTGCTGACGGACTACCTGGAATGTTTGGGAAGAGGGGAGTGAGCTTAAAAGGCTCAGCAAGTAAGCACTCATACTCTCAACATGACCTCACCAACAAAATAAGGATATAAATATATATATATATATATAAGTATATAATATATGAAAATAGCATATATTATAATATCATCTCAAGCAATCAACCCACAATAATACAAACATCCATCAAACATGGTTGCTAATCCGGGTCCAGTATAATAGTGGTTTGAAACCAATGAGAGAGTACCTCATCACAACTCACAAGGTTTCCCACCATATCATAACCAATGGGAGAGTACCTCATCACAACTCCCAAGGTTTTCCATCATATCAGATCATGTAATGTATCATCATACCCCATCTCATCCCCAACCACTATCATACAAAACCCGGCTGCATAACTCAACAACACACATCATCCAATACAATCACATCCCACATCCAATCCATCAATCTCATCTCAACAATCATGAATTCATATTTATCATGCTTTCGATTAAAAAATATTTATTTCTCAACAATCATATATATAAATATATATATATATATGTAAATAATTATAATTATAATTATACCAATATATTTGTATATAGACTTCCACAACAACCATCAATCATCAAACAATTATGTTAAGAGAATCATCATGCATTGTACTTACCTCTATCAACGCAAAAGTCTCGAATATGCCTATATTCTCGTTAAGAACCTCAATCGGATGCTCAAAATGCAAAGTCGATATCAACAATCCACTCGATATATCCAAACGACTATGTTGAGTAGAAAAACAGCGACGAACAACTTCGGAACTTGCTGATACGCTTAACGAGGCAAGCGAGCCCCACAACAAAAATCGGGCCCCACAACCAGAAAAAATGGGCCCCACAACGAAAATACTTTCAACGGTGGATATTTATACCAAAACGTTCGTATAATCGAGAGCAATAATCTGCTACATTCGGATCGTTGATCCAACAGTCGGATCTCAAATTCCAGTACTATTCCCGAATTACCGGTAATTGCAAAACAGAAAACAACCCAAATGATGTCGGATCAGGAAGTGACCACTGGCGTTGGAAAGATCTCGACCTGAAAATTACTCACTTGCCAGAGTTGGCCGTCAAAAGTGATCAGAGATAGCCGGAAAATGCAGAAAAAATGGCGACGAGTCGTCCCCTTCCGGGGCCGCGTGGAGGCGCGTCCGATGGTCTCGATCTCGACGGCTCCGAAAAGCTGACGTCGGCAGCTATCTGGCGGGCCGGCGTGTGGCGGAGGATGATCGGCAGTGAAGCGGCAGCGGCGGTTCCAAGATTAGGCAGAGAGAGAGAGTGTTTGAGAGAAAGAAAAAATAATAATAATAATAATAATTAAGAGAGAAAGTGAACTGCTAAATTTTTTTTTTTTGCTTCTCTTTTTCCTTTGTAGGCACTGCATTTTGCATATAAGTCTTGATGATGAGTCTCGTACGAGGCACTACTCTTTAGGTTGCGAAAGTCACGGGAAACGAATGTCGGAAGGGGAAATTCAGAATAAGTATGTCATTGGATTCAATTCACATGTTCACTGCTTTCGTTCGTGCTGCGTTCGTGAACACGTTCGAACGTCAAGCAGATTATGGGTGTTCGTGTAGCGTTCGAATAGGCGTTTGAACGGTGTCGGTACTTCTGGTTTTGTTGCTAGCCTCACGCCCAAGCCCAATTAGCCCACCAAAACCCACCAAAAAATAATTAAAATATTTAAAACATGTCACAAATTAAAATAATATCCTCCCTAAATTAAATAAATCACATTCCAATCTAAATAATTCACATACCTAAATAAAAAAATCAAATATATCCCTTCCCTAATCAAACACCAATTAAGATATTCACTCCCTAAATTAAGCACATCTTTTCCTTTCATAAACCAATCAAGACATTTCCCTTTTTTGAGGATTCCCTTCCTTACCTAGAAACCATTATAAAGAAGCCTAAACGAACCTTTCCCACCCTAGCTCATTCCCACAAAAACATAAAAGAAATAAACCTAGCTCACACGCCCAAGACAACAAGAAAAAGAAAACAAATAATCTTCTTCCCCTCCTCTCTCTAGCAACGGAATACTCACACATCAAAACCCCCTACATTACCGCACAACCAGACCGAAAACACTCCCATTTACATCACCGAAACAGTCCCCAAACTACACCATAACATCACCAAAAACATTCCCCTTTACATCACCAAAATAGTCCCCAAACTGCACCATAACACCACCGAAATTCACCCCTAAAACTGCACTGTAACCACCGAAAATCACCCTCAAACAGCAGCTCAATTACCGCAAATAGCCCAAAAAAAAAACTGCACCCGTAAAACTAAATCTTTAAAATCGCAAAAATATTAGCCTTCTACCGTAAGAAATAGTAGCAAAACAGCAGCAAAACAGAGGAAATGACAGCTCAAAACAGCGAAGCAGCGGACGAGAGCAGTTGACCAGTGAACCGGAGGAGTTACGGAGCATCAACCCTTCCGAAGGCCGTGTAACGCACTTTCGAGAGACGACCTAAGAGGTTAGACCTGAGGGCACCCTTCTTATTTATTCTCATCTTTTTTATTGTTTATTAGAATTCTTTCGCATGAGAGTCGTTTTTTGATATATGTTGTGGTCATTGAATGAATGGAACATGTGTTCTCTCTTGTGGTATATCGGATGGAAACTCGGACGTAAACTCCGTAGCCGAATCCGAATGGACGGTATTGCGGTTTGCACTCGGGATACAATACCACGTACCACCTGAGAGATTCACACATTTCGCTTCATCCAACTTTGTATTCGAGCATGATTGGGTTGCTAGTATGTTATTTATTTTTTAGGCATGATTTAGTCGTTAGTATGCTATTACTTTCTGCATGTTACTTATTTATGCATGATGATATAGTGCGCATGGGCTAACTAGGGTGGATTAAAAGTCATTTTCCCATGATGTTTTGCCGCGTTGGACGGAGTATGTTTGATTGAATGTGAGATATGCTTAATCGAGCATACGAGGTCCTATATTATTGTTATCTTTATTTTATATGCATTGTAATATAATGCGCATGGGCTAACTAGGGTGGATTAAAGGTCCTCTATTCAAAGGAAATGTCTGAAGGCTACCTTACCACGATGTTTTGCCGCGCCTTTTATTATGTCATTTACCATTTGCACATCATTGTTTTATTTACGCATGCATTGCATTCTTGTGCGCATGGGCAAACTAGGGTGGATTAAAGGTCCTCTATTCGAGGGAAATGCCTAAAGGCTACCTTTTCCATGATATTTTGCCGCGCCAGACGAGGTGTACCCGATTGAATGTGAAATGTGTTCCATCGGGCACACGAGGTCCTACATTGTGTATTTGTTTATCCATATATGTGTTTGCGTCATTTCAGATGCCATTTTGGCAATTTCGTTCGAACGCATTTCCAAACGCTACACGAACGTATGCATTCTGCCTCATCTGATTCAAACACGTTTACGAACGCTACATGAACGTATGCATTCTGTCTCATTCTGTTCGAACGCGTTTATGAACGCTACACGAACGTATGCATTCTGTCTTATTTATGTTCGAATGCGCCTCAGAACGCTACTAGAATTCTTGCATTCTATTTACCGTTCGAATATGTTTACGAATGCTACTCGAACGTGCATGCATTTTATTATATCATGCATCAGGTCTCATCCCATTCGAACGCGTTTACGAACGCTATACGAACGTGGACATTCTGTTTATCATTCGAACGCGTTATCAAACGCTACTCGAACGCTTGCATACTGTTTACTGTTCGAACACGTTTACGAACGTTACACGAACGCGCACACACTGGACAGATTCCTTCGTCATGTTTCATGCATGTTTGTTCCCTTAGTCATTCCATTCCCCATCATATGCTTAGTTAGCTCTCTTCAATATTTATGCCTTTACCGTTATTGTTTGTTTATATTTTTCGCATTTATTCGATATGCTCATGAGATTGTGTGCTCGCTTTTATCATCAATGCCTTTATAGTTGTTATTAGTTACATTATGCACTTAATTGCCTATCTTTAAAAATGCATGCTTGTACAATTATTGTTTATTTGAGTCTCTGTGTTTATCAATATCATGTGTTCATGAAATTATATGCTTTCCGTTATTCCAATTCATCATTTTCATGCATGAACTTAGAAGTAGATTATCCTTGGAAATATATGTTGCTTAGGCTTGGTTAGATTATTGCACAAATCCGCTCATTACAAGTGGCATAAGTAAGGGACCATTCCAAACCCAACGGTTTGAGGTCTTCCCTTGCAAGGGGTGAGTGCGGCCTTAAATCATTTTCCCGGTTCACACCGGGTGGCGACTCCATGTTATTTCTTCGGTTTAGTTCCCTCGCAGGGCTATTTCGTACTCCTAACCGGGCCGCGAGCCCGGGACAGCGTCGCCGATTTCTGTGTCCTACAGTCTGGCGACTCCACTGGGGATAGAGAATTGACCCCGAAATAATGTTTTGTAATGATTATGATTTGTGCTTTAGTTAACCGTGTCTATAGTGGGTTAAGGGGTTTTAATCAAAGGCATTGTTAAGGCTAGGTGATGGTTTGATGTCTTCATTCATTCACTACCTTTCTACAAGTAAAAGCTGTGAAGGCACCTAGATAATCATGTACTCGTAGCCTACTGTGATGGACTAATTTGGAGGACTCGTTGTTTATTCCTGTCACCAAGCGATAAGAGCCTAAGAGGCTTGGGTTTTTAAGAGAGTTCGCTATGCCCTCCCTCTGGGGAATCTACAACGGGAAATCCATTTGACAGTCAGTCACGTACCATAACTCGTTGGCACGTACCTTAGTGTATAAAAAAGGTGCGCTCACTTGGTCGCTCAACCCTTGAGTGGGGAGACCTAGTTGTGGGCAATCCTTCGCCAGCGAGAGTCTTTGTCTACACTCCCGCCAGCCCACACGTAGACCGGAGTTGTGCGACCTATAGCAACTATTTCCTTGTTCTTATGGACCATCCTCATTTGGATGCAGTTGGACATCTTGTCAGAAATACGAACTTGTTGGGCCATTTAAACTGGGACGAGTTCGTATCCTATGATGATTGGGCCAAAAGCTTCTGAAATGTCGATAGGCCGCTCTGTAGAAATTATTGGTTTATGCTTGAATTATCTCTTTATGCTTGTATTTGGGGACCATCCTCATTTGGATGCAGTTGGACTTTTTGTCAGAAATGCGAACTTGTTGGGCCATTTAAACTGGGACGAGTTCATATCATATGACAATTGGGCCAAAAGTTTCTAAAATGCCGATGGGCCATCCTGTGTTTGGGCCCCTTATCATTTGAAGTTGTTTAACCATGTTATCGCAAATGTGTAAACCTGTTGGGCCTTTTCAACTGGGACAAGTTTGCACCTTGCAATAATATGATTGAAGCTTTAAAATGACAAGAGGCTGACTTATATATTCCATGCATTGCACGCATACATGCTGACTGAGAATTTTAAAAGACACCATAGATTCTCGTTGGGTTAGGAAAAAGGGAAGACTTATCAAAAGGCCAGTAGCGAACATGAGTGAATCAGAGAACGAGGTATCCTGTATGGATCAGTTGGAAACCAATCTCACCAAGGTTACTGAACAGTTACAAGCCTTGACTGTCGCTATGGCCAATATGACTGCACCCCGTGCTGGGGGAAACTCTGAGAACGAGAGGTGCGAAGACCCTCCGACTAGATTGAATGATGATATCATGGGTTTTGATGATGATATGACTGAATATGCTGCGGGGAAAATGGCAGGGTCTCAAACTGAACTGCAGAAACTCCGAGATCAGGTAGAGTCGGTTACCCGTAAGATGAGAGGCAAGCATGAATATCTGTTAGGTTATGAGGCAATGACGTTTGAGGAACAGTTGCCAGCTCAGTTTAAAATGCCGGATATAGCCAAGTTCAATGGGAACGGGGACCCGATGGTCCATCTCCGGTAGTATGTTTCAGTTATGAGTTCAGTGGGTCTATCTAATCGTCAGGTTCAGAAAATGTTTGGGATGTCACTCGATGGGGCACCCGTGGTATGGTATCACAGCTTGGAGATGAAGATCAATGAGGATTGGATGGAATTGGCAGAGGCTTTCTTGAGACAGTATGTTACAGATCTGAAGATCGACTTGTCACTCCGGGACTTAGAAAATACCAAGCAGAAGCCAGAAGAAAGCTTCAAGGAATATGTAGACCGTTGGAGGAGCCAGCTTTTGAAAATACAGACTCGGCCCTCAGAGAAGGACCAGATAAAAATGATTATCAATGGTACTAAGCCCTCGATTTATGGAAAGCTTTGGAGAATGACCTCCACAATTACTGATTTTCGACAGTTGAGGGAGACTGTCATGGATATTGAAGAAGAAGAAGCTGAGAACAGAAAGTTCTATAGCCTGAATAGGAGGCCCATTGGGGGACCATCAGGTACCAAGCCTGTTGCTGCTGAGATTGCTGCTATCCGGAACCGGTGATTCTCCAACCTGGGTAGACCCTTGTCTAAGGTGTTGGAGAAATTAAAGAGACAGGGACTTCTGGAACCCCTAGAGACCAAACCACTTCCACACCCACCACCACCGCATCTCAACCTGAACTACTATTGCCATTTCCATCAACAGAAGGGCCATGATACTGACAATTGTGCATGCCTCCGCCATGAAATCAGGACCTTATAGACTCCCGAAAAATACCTGACCCTGAAAAAGAACAGCCTAACACACACAAAAATCCCCTACCGAATTACCACTATGTCCCACCACCAACCTATATGATAAACTCTGGCCTACCCGAAAGCCTTGTCCTCAAATCCTTTGACCACCAAGCCTTCTGCCTGGGAATTTGGGATAGCAACAGCGATGATGAAACAGAACAGAGGAAGAATTTATGGGAAGATTTCTCTAGTAGTGATGAAGAGGTGGTAAGAGGAATGACACGCAGCGGGCGTTTCTACAGTGATACGGCTGAGAAAGATAAAGAAGTGTTGACAGAAGGGAGAGAAGTGACAGAAAATATGGATAATATTGAAGGGGATACAGTGATGCGCCAGCTAAAGAAGACACGGGCACATGTCAGCATTTGGGAATTGTTGTGTTCGTCACAGGAGCACAGGTATGCTATGGTTGAAGCCTTGAGGAAAATAATAGTACCAGAGGGTGCAAATCCTGCAATGTTTGTAGGGTCAGTACAAGAGGAAAACTTGCAGGCAACAACTTTTTCTAAGGAAGAACTCCCGGTAGAGGGAAGAAATCACAACAAGCCACTATTTATCAGGGCTGAAGTGAGGGGCAAGAATACATCTTGTGTAATGATTGATGATGGCTCATCTATCAATGTTTGCCCATTGAAGATTTTGGCAAGGTTGGGAATGAAGGCAACGGATCTGGATCCCTCCAATATGACTATCAAAGCTTATGATGATAGCAAGCGAGGAGTTGAGGGTACCTTTGCCGCAATAGTCAAGGTTGGCCCGATTGAGGATGAGGTTGAGTTCACAGTGCTGGATATCTCGACCACTTTTTCTTTGTTATTGGGAAGGTCGTGGTTCCACAAGTTTGGGGGTGTGCCCTCTACTCTGCATCAGGTTATTAAGTTTCCATACGGGGGAGAGATTGTCACCATCTGAGCTGAGGTAGACAGTGTTGTGGCCGCTTTGGAAATACAACCTTTCACAAGGTTCCAAATGTCGGCAACTTTTGAGGAGTGGGTGGATCCTAAGGTGGCTAGGATCATGGAGAAGATGAAGTTTGAGCCGGGTAAAGGTTCAATATTACCGAACTTTAAGGGGCAGACTACCCGGAGAGGGTTGGGATACATGTCTGATGAGGATAAGCCGAAAGCCAAGAAGAAAAGGTTGAAGCTGATGGAATACTTTGTGAAGGCAACGAGATATCAGGGAGAACCTGAACCGGTAGAAGTCAATAGGATTGTGGTGCCCGGGTTTGAGATCTTTCAGGAGGTGATAAGTGAGAAGTCACTGGCATCAGAAATTGCGAAGAAGGAAGAAGAGAAATGGGAAGAAGAGCTGATGAAGTTGGAGAACCTGACTCTCGAGGAAAAGAGGAAGACCCAGCTGTGGGAGATGAAGCATCTGTGGAAGATGAAGATGTTTATCTCTCTGATTTATTTAAATGTATTCCTACATCTGCTGGCAATAAAGACAATCATTTTGCTTACTCGTATGAGTCTCTTCTTTTCAATTTGCACAACTTGAGTATATTTGATATTAGCTCCACAAAAACAAATACATTTAACCTTAGTACACCTGAGAGCCCCAGGGAAATTCTAATTGCAAGTGAGGTTACCTCTGAGGAGCGGGAAAAATTAGAAGAAATATTAGCCAAATATGCCAAAGTGTTTGCTTGGTCCTATGAGGACATGTCTGGAGTAGACAGAAGCATCGCCCAGCATACAATACCAACTTATCCAAATATGAAGCCAGTGAAACAGAAACTTCGACGGATAAGACCTGAGTGGGCCGAGAAAGTCAGAGAGGAAGTCAAGAAACAGATAGATGTGGGGTTCCTGGAAGTAGTGAAGTATCCTGAGTAGTTGGCAAATATTGTGCCGGTGCCGAAGAAAGACGGGAAGGTCAAAATGTGTGTGGATTACAGAGATCTTAACAAGGCTTTCCCGAAAGATGATTTTCCTCTACCTCATATAGATGTGCTAGTTGACAGTGCGACTTTATCTGCCATGTATTCATTTGCAGATGGGTTTTCAGGATACAATCAGGTTCTCATGGCTGAAGAAGACAAGCACAAGACTGCCTTTGTCACCGAGTGGGGCACATATTGTTACAAGGTAATGTCGTTTGGGCTCAAGAATGCAAGAGCTATTTATCAACAGATGGCCACTACAATATTCCACGACTTGATGCACAAAGAGATTGAAGTATATATGGATGATATGATGGTGAAATCAGAGACAAGAATTGGGCATATAGAAGCACTGGAGAAGTTCCTTCAGAGAGTTGACAAATACAACTTGCGACTGAATCCCAAGAAATGTGTGTTTGGGGTAACATCAGGAAAGTTGCTAGGACATACAGTTGGAATGAGAGGAATAGAGGTAGACTCTGATAAGATCAAAGCAATCACAGAGATACCAACACTGAAGACTGAGAAAGAAGTTAGAGCATTCCTTGGGAAAATTCAGTACATTAGTCGGTTCATCGCCAAGTTGACATCAGTATGTGAGCCTATCTTCAAACTGCTGAAAAAAGACCAGCCAGTGAAATGGAATTAGCAATGTCAAGCAGCCTTCGACAAGATCAGAGAATATTTGGTAAAGCCTCCTGTATTGAAACCTCTAAGACCGGGCAGACCCTTGATATTATATTTGGCCATAGAATCAGAAGCATTGGGGGCCATGATGGTACAGGCAGATGAGACAAGGCTAGAGCATGCAGTCTACTATCTCAGTAAGAAGATGCTTTCGTACGAAACCCGTTATCAAGAGGTAGAGAATATCTGTTTGGCAGTGGTATGGGCGTCCAGAAAACTGCAGCATTACTTCCAGTCTTACAAGATCCAGGTGGTGGCCAAAGAAAATCCCTTGAAGTATCTACATTCAGTGCCTTCACTAGTAGGGAAGTTGGGAAGATGGTTAGTGTTGCTGACAGAGTTTAACATTGAGTATCTCACCTCCAAAGTAATCAAAGGGCGAGCCATAGCAGAGTTCCTGGCATTGCAACCTATCGAAGGGGATCAATACAAGTTTGAATTCCCAGATGAAGAGATCCAAGCAATAACAGTTCAAGGATGGAAGATGTATTTCAACGGCGCAGTGAATTACAAATGAGCCAGAATTGGGATCGTGATAGTGACCCCCGAGGGAGAAACCTTGCCTATGGCCAAGAGGTTGATATTCGGAGTAACTAACAACATGGCCGAGTATGAAGCATGTACTTTTGGATTGACTGCATTGATAGCCTTGAAGGCTGAGAGCGTGGAGGTCTACGGAGATTCGATGTTGGTAGTCTGACAGATGCAGGGAGAATGGGAATTAAAGGAAGAACGGTTGAAACCTTACCTTTTTCACCTCAGAAAGTTGGCACAGTCTATCCCCGATTGTAAGTTTCAGCACTTGCCGCGAGAAGAGAATCAGATGGCAGACGCATTAGCTACACTTGCAGCGACTTGGGAAAATCCAGAGAAGTTAGTGATGAAACCACTGGTACTGACAACAGCAAGCAGACCCGTTTATGAGATAGATAGAGTTCTGGAAGTGGAAGTCGACGACGGAAAACCTTGGTACCATGATATTCAGCAATACTTGGAACTCAGAGAACTCCCAGCAGAAGCAAGCAAAAAAGACAGGATAGCTATTCAGAAGTTAGCTTCTCAGTATGTGGTTTTGAAAGGAGAATTGTACAAGAGACAGGCAAATGGCGTTCAGCTGAAGTGTTTGAGAAAAGAATAAGCTCATAAGATAATGGAAGAAGTACATGCCGGGGTATGTGGACCGCACATGAATGGGTTGAACTTGTCTCCCAAGATTGTAAGACAGGGCTTCTACTGGTTGACCATAGAGACAGACTGTGCAAAGCTGGTAAAACATTGTCATGATTGTCAAGCACACGGTAATTTGAACCATCTGCCTCACACAGAGTTACACAGGCTATCAGAGCCATGGCCTTTCTCAGCATGGAGAATTGATATGATCAGGGAGATTCGACCGAATGCATCGAATGGACATCGTTTCATAGTAGTGGCAGTGGACTACTTCTCAAAATGGGTGGAAGCCGAGTCATTTCGTAACGTCACAGCAAAGCAGATGGCGAAGTTTATAGCTCGAAACATCATATGTCTATATGGGATGTCGTATCATGTAGTGACAGATAACGGAGTTCAGTTTCAAAGGGAAATGAAGGCAATGCTACAGAGATATGGGATAGGACATCACAAGTCGTCACCATATCGGCCGCAGGCAAATGGGGCAGTCAAGGCAGCCAACAAAACAATAAAGAAGATATTAGCCAAGCTAACAGAAAACTGTAAAGATTGGGCTAACAAGCTACCGTACGCCCTGTGGGGGTACAGAACATTGAGAGTACATAACATCAGTAAGAAACAGCAACATGAACCACGCCTTACTCTTTGGTCTATGGAATGGAATCAAACCTACCAGTGGAAGTTGAGATACAGTCCATGCGGGTATTAGCAGAAATGGAGTTACCTGAACAAGAATGGGTCGCACAGAGATTCGAACAGTTAGCACTACTGGATGAAAAGAGGATGAAGTCTTTGCATCACATGCAGATATATCAGAAGAGACTAGCCTGAGCATTCAACAAGAAGGTGTGTCATACTAAGATCAGAAAGGGTGATTTGGTACTTAAGCAATCGAGGCCGTCGACGACAGATCCCAGAGGAAAGTTCATACCTAACTGGGAAGAACCTTACATAGTGCAGAAAGTAATGGGAAATGGGGCAGTGAGACTGTCAGATTTGGAAAGGAACGAGTTCACCGAACCGATCAACGTGGACAGATTGAAACAGTACTTTGCTTGAGAAAGAGAAGACCTGGCAGAAGACCTAACCCAACGGGATAAGGAATTCATGCATGTATGCATACACATAACGTATCTGCATTCTTTTTTTGGTGTTTTGTTTTGTTTTGTATTTACAGGTTTCAAAGAAGAAAAGAAGAAAGCGGCAAATGCAAGCCAACCAGAAGCAACAACAGCATCAGTATTAGTCTGTGGGCCGAGGCCCATCAGTATCAGTTTTGGGGATGAGTCTCAGGGTCGGGGGCCACATCGGTATCAGTTTGGGGATGAGTCCCAGGATCGGGGCCCACATCAGCATCAGTTTTGGGGATGAGTCCCGGGGGCGAGGCCCACATCAGCATCAATTTTGGGGATGAGTCCCAGGGTCGAGGCCCACATCAGCATCAGTTTTGGGGATGAGTCCCGGGGGCGAGGCCCACATCAGCATCAGTTTTGGGGATGAGTCCCAGGGTCGTGACCCATATTATCAGCACTTTTGGGGATGCGTCTCAGGGTCATGACCCACACCATTAGCAGTTTTGGGGATGAGTCCCAGGGTCGTGACCCACATCATCAGTCTTGGGGATGAGTCCCAGGGTGGAGGCCCACATAAGCATCAGTATCAGTTTTGGGGATGAGTCCAGGGGCGAGGCCCACATCAGCATCAATATCAGTTTTGGGATGAGTCCCAGGGTTGAGGCCCACATCAGCATCAGTATTAGTTTTTGGGGATGAGTCCCAAGGTCGAGGCCCACATCAGTGTCAGTATCAGTTGGGATGCGTCCCAGGTCGAGGCCCACATCATCATTAGTTTTGGGATGCGTCCCAGGGTCGTGACCCACATTGTCGGTGGTAGTGGGATGCGTCTCAAGGTCAATGCCCCCGTTGTCAGTTGCAGTTATCGGGATACGTCCTAGGGTCGTTGGCCCCCTGCATCATCAGTTTTAAGGATGCGTCTCAGGGTCGTGACCCACATTGTCAGCGGTATTGGGATGCGTCCCAGGGTCGAGGCCCCCTATTGTCGGTTGCAGTTATTGGGATGCGTCCCAGGATCGAGGTCCACTGCATCATCAACTTAGCTCGAAGCAGCAGGAAAGTCATGTGGCAGCTGGCGAGCCAGGTAAGTAAAAATGCTTAGCACGACTTTGATAGGATTGTCATTGTCACACATTGCACAAGTCCCATCAAAGTGGGGGCGACTGTAGGCACTGCATTTTACATATAAGTCCCGATGATGAGTCTCGTACGAGGCACTACTCTTTAGGTTACGAAAGTCGCGGTAAACGAATATCGGAATGGGAAATTCAAAATAAGTATGTCATCAGATTCAATTCATATGTTCGCTGCTTTCGTTCGTGCTGCGTTCGCGAACACGTTCGAATGTCAAGCAGATTGCGGGCGTTCGTGTAGCGTTCGAATAGGCATTCGAAAAGTGTCGGTACTTCTGGTTTTGGTGCTAGCCTCACGCCCAAGCCCAATTAGCCCACCAAAACCCACCAAAAAATAATTAAAATATTTAAAACATGTCACAAATTAAAATAATATCCTCCCTAAATTAAATAAATCACATTCCAATCTAAATAATTCACATACCTAAATAAAACAAATCAAAGATATCCCTTCCCTAATCAAACAGCAATTAAGATATTCACTCCCTAAATTAAGCACATTTTTTCCTTTCATAAACCAATCAAGACACTTCCCTTTTTTGAGGATTCCCTTCCTTACCTAGAAACCCTAGAAACCATTATAAAGAAGCCTAAACCAACCTTTCACACCCTAGCTCATTCCCACAAAAACATAAAAGAAATAAACCTAGCTCACACGCCCAAGACAACAAGAACAAGCAAACAAATAATCCTCTTCTCCTCCTATCTCTAGCAACTGAATACTCACAAATCAAAACCCCCTACATTTCCGCACAACCAGACCGAAAACACTCCCTTTTACATCACCGAAACAGTCCCCAAACTACACCATAACATCATCGAAAACACTCCCTTTACCACCGAAATAGTCCCTAAACTGCACCATAACACCACCGAAAATCACCCCTAAAACTACACTATAACCACCAAAAATCACCCTCAAACAGTAGCTCAATTACCGCAAACTGCACCCACAAAACTGGATCTTTAAAACCGCAAAAACAATAGCCTTCTACCGTAAGAAACAGTAGCAAAACAGTAGTAAAACACAAAACGACAGCTCAAAATGGCGAAGCAGCGGACGAGAGCAGTGGACCAGTGAACCGGAGGAGTTGCGGAGCATCAACTCTTCCGACGGCCGTGTAACGCACTTTCGAGAGACGACCTAAGAGGTTAGACCTGAGGGCACCCTTCTTATTTTTTCTCATCTTTTTTATTGTTTATTAGAATTCCTTCGCATGAGAGTTGTTTGTTGATATATGTTGTGGTCCTTGAATGAATGGAACATGTGTTCTCTCTTGTGGTATAGCGGATGGAAACTCGGACGTAAATTCCATAGCCGAATCCAAATGGACGGTATTGCGGTTTGCACTCTGGATATAATGCCACGTACCACCTGAGAGATTCACACATTTCACTTCATCCAACCTTGTATTCAAGCATGATTGGGTTGCTAGTATGTTTTTTATTTTCTTAAGCATGATTTAGTCGTTAGTATGCTATTACTTTCTGCATGTTACTTATTTATGCATGATGATATAGTGCGTATGGGCTAACTAGGGTGGATTAAAGGTCCTCTATTCGAGGAAAATGCCTAAAGGCTACCTTTTCCCACGATGTTTTGCCACCCCGGACGGAGTATGTTTGATTGAATGTGAGATATGATTAATCGAGCATACGAGGTCCTATATTATTGTTGTCTTTATTTTATATACATTGTAATATAATGCGCATGGGCTAACTATGGTGGATTAAAGGTCCTCTATTCGAGGGAAATGCCTGAAGGTTACCTTTACCACGATGTTTTGCTGCGCCTTTTATTATGTCATTTACCCTTTGCACATCATTGCTTTATTTACGCATGCATTACATTCTTGTGCGCATGGGCTAACTAGGGTGGATTAAAGGTCCTCTATTCGAGGGAAATACCTAAAGGCTACCTTTTCCATGATGTTTTTTCCGCGTCGGACGAGGTGTACCCGATTGAATGTGAAATGTGTTCCATCAGGCACATGAGGTCCTACATTGTGTATTTGTTTATCCATATATGTGTTTGCTTCATTTCAGATGCCATTTTGGAAATTTCGTTCGAACGCGTTTCCAAACGCTACACGAATGTATGCATTCTGTCTCATCTCATTCGAACATGTTTACGAACGCTACACGAACGTATGCATTCTGTCTCATTCCGTCTGAATGCGTTTACGAACGCTACACGAATGTATGTATTCTTTCTTATTTATGTTCGAACGCGCCTCAGAACGCTACTAGGACGCTTGCATTCTATTTACCGTTCGAACACGTTTACGAACGCTACTCAAACGTGCATGTATTTTATTGTATCATGCATCATGTCTCATCTCGTTCGAACGCGTTTACGAACGATATACGAACGCGAATATTCTGTTTATCGTTCGAACGCGTTATCAAATGCTACTTGAACGCTTGCATATTGTTTACCGTTCGAACGCGTTTACGAACGCTACACGAATGCGCACACACTGGACAAATTCCTTCATCATGTTTCATGCATGTTTGTTCCCTTAGTGATTCCATTCCCCATCATATGCTTAGTTAGATCTCTCCAATATTTATGCCTTTACCGTTATTGTTTGTTTATATTTTTCGCATTTATTTGATATGCTCATGAGATTGTGTGCTCGCTTTTATCATCAATGCCTTTATAGTTGTTATTAGTTACATTATGCACTTAATTGCCTCTTTTTAAAAATGCATGCTCGTCTCTGTGTTCATGAAATTATATGCTTGCCGTTATTCCAATTCATCCTTTTCATGCATGAACTTAGAAGTAGATTATCCTTGGAAATATATGTTGCTTAGGCTTGGTTAGATTATTGCACAAATTTGCTTATTACAAGTGGCATAAGTAAGGGACCATTCCGAACCCAACGGTTTGAGGTCTTCCCTTGCGAGGGGTGAGTGCGGCCTTAAATTATTTTCCCGGTTCACACCGGGTGGTGACTCCATGTTATTTCTCCAGTTTAGTTCCCCCACAGGACTATTCCGTACTCCCAACCGGGCCGCGAGCCCGGGACAACATCGCCGATTTCTGTGTCATACATCATTCGTACGCTATCACCCTCTCTCTCTCTCTTTTATAATATTTCAAAGTAAGATCTGTCAAATATAATATATATATATATATATATATATATATTATATATATATATATATATATAAATATTTTTGTCTTCATATGTCACGCGGTATTACAATGGTAATAAGGGTAGGGTTGGAACCAAGTCTGAAGGAATATTTGTTGGGTTTCTTGAAGGGGTATATGAATGTCTTTGCATGGGGCATGCAGATATGCCCGAGATCTACCTTAAGTTCATCAATCACCGTTTGGCGGTTGACCAAGCTCACAAGCTAGTCAAGCAGAAGAGAAAGATTTTCAATCAGGAATGGTATGAGGCGATCCGGACAGAGGTTGAGAAATTACTGAAGACTAGGTTTATCAGGGAGGTTAAATATCTGGAATGAGTGTCCAACATGGTTATGGTAAAGAAGGCCAATGGGAAGTGGAGGATGTGCATGGATTTCTTCGATCTGAACAAGGCTTGCTCGAAAGACAGCTTCTCACTCCCTAAGGTTGATCAGTTGGTGGATTCAACGACATTTCATGGGTTGTTTAGTTTCATGGATGTTTAGATCCAGTAAGTGGACCTCCAAGTCCGAAACATATATCCAATATATTCAATATATTCAATATATTTCCTAACCTTTTTCTTCTGAATCAACTAAGTCTTGGCTTTGGCTCAACAAGCTTAATGAAACCAGTTAAGCGTGACCCATTGACAGTGGGAAAGCTTCATAATCGAGGTCGATGAACAAGAAGTGACCTTGATTTTGGCCAACAAATCACAACTTGCCCAAGACGTACGATATGGAACAAAGCTTTCGTGATTCAAACACATCCGCGATGGACAAAGGACTGAAACTTTGGCCAACAAACCAATGCCAATCTTGGATCTTGAGAGAGAATCACTCAATGGAAGGAAAAACGCTTAATATAAAATGAGGGTTTTTGTCGCGATTTGGCAACCAATTTATTATCTTTAATTAGGTCTCATCATACACCCTTAAGCATGCATTTTAAAAGCATAATAAGGCACGAATAAAATAATAATGATATTCGGATGGATATATAATAAACTTTGTTCCTAGTACAAATCTCTCATTTTCCTCTCTCCCGCTAGCATTATTCTTACTTCTACCCAATTACATAATACTTCTAAAGAAACCTCATTTACATTGAGGGGAATTGGTGAGAAGAGAAATACAATGAGATAAGGAGATAATAGGCTGGACACGCAGGTCCAAATTAATAAATTCTAAATTTATTACAACAATTTCCAAAATTGCCCTCACCCTTCTAATATCCATCTGATACACATTATTCATACAATACATCCAAGTATTCACACAAAGCATGTTATCCAATCAATCTAATCCAATTAATTAATCTTTGAATTAACGACCATCCAATGTTCAAACAAAAATTTGATTTGCGCGAGTCAAACTCGTTTAAGAATAAATACTCAAAGTAAGTATTCTTGAATTATATCAAACTATAATTTTAAATCCAATTTAAATTGTATCCAATACTAATTCATATTTAATTCAAAATTAAATAATTACACCTTTTTATGTGCCTTTTAGACTTAGATTCTAAATCTAATCTTATCGGGTCTCAAAGGCCCATTTGTATCCAATACTATTCAATTAAAGTCCAATGGGCTTTTAATTAATTCTTTAGGCGTGGGCTTTGGCCATTATGGATCAAACTCAAGATGCCAAGGCCCATTTAGGAATCACCATATGTCATATAATCAATTTTGGCCCATTAGGCCCAATTAATTATTAAAGGCCCAATTGTCAAATTTGGACTTTATGGAAATGGTTTTAGGCCCAATTGGATCCAACCAATTGTCTTAAACAAAACTTGGCCCAACCAAGCCCATTAAGCCCAATTACAACAATTAAATTAATATCATTCCAAATTACATATTAATATAATTAAAGTGTAATTAGTACAATTAATCAATTAATCTAATATTTCCAAAATACTAATTAATTCAATTAATCATACTCAACATTTCCAATTCATGTCCAACACAAATTGAAGCAAAACAATTCATTATAACATGCTTCATACTCACGGTTTTGGCAAGGAAATTATCATACAATTTGATTTCAATCAAATTAAATCAACATCTAAAATACATTTTATGCCAATTAACATATCCAATTGCTAATTTTCAAAAATCACCATGAGTCCTCCTAGGGTAGTAATCGGCCAAGCATGGATTTTAGGGATTTTTGATCTAATCAATTTATCACAAATCCAATGATATACAACTCCAATTCAATATCATATAAACTCAACCAACTCATCAATTTAGGAAAAATCAAGCTCCAAGCATAAAATCTCAAATTAAAGTTTATAAACCCAAGAAATTAAATCAAGCTTAGATCTCGCTTTGATACTATTGTTAGTGTCCTAGACATGTCACGGGATCTCTAAGCGTGATTCGTGTGTGAATAAAATCAAAAATAAGTTGTGGAGGACTTACATTGATCGGTTGAGTTCAAAACTTTTCATGGATGTTGAAGCTTCCAAGCTCATGGGTGAGTATCCCTATCACCTTCATTTGACCCCTTTATGTGCTAGCAAGAACAAAAATGGAACAAATTTTATCTCCCAAGGAGAAGCAAATTTGCCCAAGAGAGAGGGAAGCAATCGGCCCCTTTGGTGAGCCAAGGCCATTCGGCCTGTCTTCAAAAAGAAAAAGCCAATGGCTTTTATTTCGGCCACTCTTCTAAGAGTCAGAGGCCAATTGCATCTTTTCTTTCTAAAAGAAAAGCCATTTTCTTTTCTTCATAAATGCAGAGGCCAAATCGGCCAATTCAGAGAGAGCAAAAATGCTTTTCTTTCGGCCTTTTGTGTAAAGGAGAAGACAGTGGCCACTTGCATTTACTCGGCCAATGAAAGAGAGACATGAAGATTTTCCAAAAAAAAATTCATTAGTTATTTTATATTTGGTAGGTATGATGTGTATTAAATCCAATTTACTATATTGCCAACCACTTATATCAATTGTTGACAATTGATGTAAGTCATGGGTCACACCCATTTAATTCCAAATCTAGTTGGCTTACACAACACACTTTGGGCTCGGATTCGTTTAATCCGATTAAACGAATTTTCCGTCGCGACGTAATTAAATCTAATTTAATTAAATAATAATGCCCAGTAATATTATTACGAAAATCTATTTTAATCATAGATTAATTTTCTCTCTCATAATTAATCCCAGATTAATTTTGTTCGAGTCAAATATCATCGGTGAATCTTTGGGATGTGACCCAAGAGATTCCTGGATATGTTGGCAGTAAATACGGTTATCGGACTATCCGAATACGTGCGTACCTAGTACCACGTTCTTACCGATTTACAAGACATAGTTGGCTTCTAGCAAAGCACCGTGCCTACCCAATTCTCCAGAAATATTCTTCTATGGAATACAAGATCTTTGTCAGGCGTAGTATACATAGTATTACGCATTACGATCCAGTATCAGATGTCACATGCTAGGCCTGAGGCTGGAGTTGTGTCTGCCCCGTACGAAACATATATTGAATCACTAGCAACTAGTCTCTTTATGATCGGAAATTCATGACCTAGTCATACTTCCCCGATGGCTATAGCACTTAGAGTACCAGTTCTGTATCCCTGCGTGATCATCATCTTCATATGACTGAAGTGATACTTCCATCTTGACATCACACCCAATACACTACGATTCTCAGTATACCCAGAAGAGGCGTATACAGAACATGTTAAAGTCTCAGACGACCAAACCAAAGTATATTGATTGTCGCAAGTATTAGCGATGCAAGTCTCAGATTAAGACCAAAATACATACCCTGATTCGGATTCCCATAGACACATAGTCATACTACTAATGAGATTCCGAGGGGTCTATCCAGAGCGAAGCTGTTTCCGTACCATCGGTAAACATAATCTCTTATTACACTTGCATGAGTATCCAATACCCCAAATTTATGAGAACTATGTCGTTACGCTTCCATAACACGCACAAGTGTAACACTAGCATATTCCGCATTATCGATGTCCAGTCTCGATAATATTACGACTATGGATATTTAATGATTAAACCTTTGTGGATTAATACTGTCTCATATCTTATTAATCCAGAACTAATCATAAACATTTATATATCCGAGTAATCCAATTATAAATGATAAAAGAGTAATTTCCTTTGTCACATAGTTAATTTGTACAACAACACAATGTTCTGTACAAATAGTGATGATATGGGTCATAATTGTCCAACACCGATCTGGTAGCATAGCAAGGCAGGCTGACAGTGGTTCCAGTTATTCGACTCAGTTGGTCGGGTCGGGGTGTTAGTGGTTAGATTGGGTTTGAATTACGTAAACCCTAAATGGGGATTTGCGCTTCCTCAAAGGTTTGATGTGAAATAAGCAGTTCACTGGCTTATCTTCTGGTGCACGCTATCGCGTAGGGGTAGATAGGTTACAGGCTAGCATTGTGAGGTAACGTGTGGCAAGTTCAGATGGCAGTAAGCAGAGGTGTCAGGCGATAGATCTATGATTTGTAGAGTAATTGGGGTAAAAAGCTCATTCGGCGCTAACAGTTTCACGTGGGCGACGTTATACGATTTGTGTAACAGTGCAATTGAATCTAGTATATAAAGGGAATGTGAATTCATTGTAAGGGGTTAGTCAAATTCATTCACACACAACTTGTTAAAGAGAGAGCAAAAAGCTTAAGTGTAAGAGTGAGTTTATCAGAGGTCGGTTAGCCGAGCTCGAGAGATGGACAAGTCGGTCATACCCGACCACGTTATAAAAGTTTTCCATTTGTGCCTGTGGACGTAGGTTGGATCCATTTCGCCGAACCACGTTAAATCCTTTGTTTATTTGTGTATATTCTATCTTTTGCCAAGTTTACATTTGGTTCCCAACAAACCAAACAAATTCACAGTTGAGGGAGGATTGTTCGAGGAGTAAGTTTACCAATTTATCTCTGGAATGAAAATCAGCTGTGAACAGTACAAAATTTATCAATTTGCGTTGGAAACTAATATTTGCTCTTGGCACAATATACAATAACAAGTTTACTTTGACAAAATTTTGTGTTACCATAATCTTATTCCAATATTTTTTTTTATGATCTTTTACTGGGTTTCAATTATTGATGTGAAATGTCAAATGGAATATTTGAAAGTCTTGATTTTTTTTTGTTATGCCTCATTGTCTTTTTACCAAAGACAATGGGGTAGCTCAAATATGTGAGACAGTGGGGTTTCGGACTTTTCGACAGTCTGCTCCTGGCTGACAATGCAGTTCGATACATACATACCGTAGGAAAGGCTGCAAACTTCTATGCTAATTTATCTGGTAGAGCAAAGGGAAATGCTATTGGTATCTCTCAAGGGTTAGAAGATTTGGGATCAGCACAAGACTTTCAGGTGCTGCTGTAACAATTGATCATTGCGTTGCAAGTTCAGGCATTGTTCGGGAGCTTGTTCAGTATGTTAGTGAAGCTACGGATGACCCATTTGCGTGTGCCATGCCCCAGACTTATCTTGAATTGCGGAGACAACAAGTGATTCTCATGAAGAAAAGATCGAACTGGGAAAGCAGCAGAGAAAGATGGAAATATCTCTGGTGAATTTGCAGAAAACAATAATCAATTGAATCAGTCTGTATGACTCATATGAACTGCAAGAAAACATGTCAATCTCTAAGTTGGTGATTAAATCCAAACCCCTATGCTAGCTCCATCCCGGTTCTGCTTGACGGGATAGTAACCATTGATGGGATAACTTATACGAGTAATTCAAATAACTTCCCCCTTAGTTCCCTGATAAATATTACAATTCAGCAAAATGGCAGTGGCTCCTCTACAAAGTCAATCCACCATGAGATCGATCACTGCATCATCTGCAGCCATCTTCCTGAAACACAACGAGTGTGATCCTCTACATGCCACACAAAAATTGGCCATTATAGATCAATGAATAGCCCTGCCAACCATCTTGCTCACTCAATTCCCTTAGGCAAGCTGCTTGAGCTCAACATTATGTTCTGCTGGCAAGATAAATAGTGTATTCATAGCTTGGAGGTAGAAGTCCCAACATTTACTTCTATCTGTTATAGCACTTTGACCAAATGGGTGTTGCTGTATGAACTTCTGTGCATTTTCAGATTCGGCCAATATTTCTAAATACACTCTGAGATCACCTCCCGCACCTGTGTCGTATCAAAAGTTTGAATATTTGCCTTGTCTTACACCAACTATATAAAATTCAAGATGCACTAGCAAGCCACAAAGAGTGGATTTGTATATGCAACAATAAATATGCATGAAAAAATTCATATATATTAACGCAGTATTTCTGCTAACTCAGATGATTTTGACAAATTTTAAACTTGAGAAATCATATGGGTGAAAGACGGTAGCTATATGATATTTGTACGCTAGTCCACAATTTGCTGCATTCTAGAATATAGAGCAATATCAGATCAAAAGACATCTTACCTAATGAATTATCACTCCGATTCTGATACGTGTATGAACAAGGGAAGATTGCTGTGTGCGGCTATCAGGTAAAAGTTAAACCAAATTTTTGAAAGAATTAGGACATGAATTCAAAATCAAATGATAGAGAGTGATTAAAATCAACTAAAAGAAGGGAAAACAAGAATTCAATAAACTTACAGGATTAAGCAATGCCTTGTAGGGAGAATCATCCAACAATATTGTATTTGATTCGTTATAATCTCCTTTCTTCCAGGGAAGATTAGGGTCATCTATTTCCCAAAATTTCCTCAGTTCCTTGAAAACCAAGGCCTTGTACCTGTTTTCAAGACAACTAAAACTTGTAGCGGTGCAGTGGGATAGATCCTGAATGTTCATCAGGTATGGAAATGCATAATTAGAAAGAAGATCATCGTAAGAGCTGTTTTCAGAGAATTGCAACAACATTAAATAACCTTTTTTTGGAAAAGGAACAGTCTACTTAATGAAGTTTCCATACTAATGCTATCGTAGGTTATTTAATGTTGTTGTTCCAAAATCCAAATATACTTCACTAATTTGCATATGTACAAAATGGTCAGGTACCTACCCAACAGAAAAGCAACTTGTGCTTCATATCTCCCATCAGAAAGTCGACCACTCTTTCCACATTTTTCCTGTGAAAAATTTATATGCCTCGCAATCAGCTTATAAAATTAAATGGTAAACATTAAAATAAAGTAAGATAAGGTAAAGTAAGGTAATAGGATGTAAAATAAAGTAATTTACCTTGTTATGTTTGGGAGCATGATATGGTAAAATGATGGTTTAATAACATTATTGTGTTTGGTTGGAAGGTATTGGAAGGTAAGGTAAGGTAAAGTTAGTAAAAAAAAAACAACATTAAAACCATGTAAACACTGCAATTTGGAGAGATATGAATACTATGAAAAAATGGGGTTTTTAACCCATCAAATTACCTTCAATAACCATACCTTCCCTTTACACTTCTTCCCAAACACAATTCTTTATTTTACCATACCTTCTCAAACCGAACAAAGCATAAAAGTTAAAAGAAAAACAAGAGCAGTTGTTTATCCAGACCACTATCCGGAAGAAACATGACTTCAAAAGATAGAGAAAGTGAAAATAAAAATAACATAGGTAGGAGAGTACTGGGTTCTTGAGGACCAAACGCCCACTTCAAATCTCTCGAAGCAGAACCTCAAAAAATCATGGCAAAAGGGTCTCTTAAAAACTGAAAATTAAAAGCAACCCAATTAGATTTGAGTAATCTGATGATTGGTGAAACGAGTTTATTTGATGAATCAGCAGTAATTCTCACCTGCACGTCTTGCTATGTTTATGTCTGCTTTACAATCCTTTGGAGGAGGAGAAACTATATCTGCTAGCAGCCCATTCAAATCAAGAACAATAAGTTTTTTCCTCAATCTACTGATAGGTGCACTAAAATGAGAGGAAACAGAAATTCTAGACAGGTTATCCTCTATGTTGGTAATAAAAAAAGTGGGATCTTGAATTTCATCGGCCTCTGATGAGATAACTTTTTCTCCACTATTTTCTTGCTCTGGTAGGCTCAGAGTTGAGACGTTATTCATCTGAACCATGTTAGTCAGCCTGACATCTTCTCGAAGCTCAATTGCCGGAATTCTTTTCAGCTGGTTAAGCTTAACCATCCTGTTTTTATTTTCAACACCAAATACACTTCCTGCGGCTATTTCTGTTCCTGTCTTTATAATTTTAACAAATGGAGGTTGCAATGTTGAATCAATTCCAAAAAGAGTATACTGCATTTCCTCATTGAACAGAATTATTGCTCTTCAATAACTTAAACTCTTAAAAGGAGGACCATTTACTACGTTTTGCTATTGCTGGTCAGTTTCCACTTCTTATTGTTCCCTGCAATGGGCGCATGACAAAGAGTGAAAATTAGCTTCCACTTAGCAAAAAGAAACAACTCCAACCAAAAGAAAATGAGATGAAAAGACACATTGGTAAAGTGTATTTTAGTTTAGATTTATATATTAGAAAATCATACACACAGCCAGCAGGCAACTCTTGCAAGGGAGAGGTAAGAACCTGGGCAGAAACTTAATATTAAAAGATTTCAAAAAGAAATTTAAGCTGACATTACAATAAATCTCCTTTCTAGACCATAAGAGACTATAATTAATTGTTGCAGAACACTCTTTGCCACACCCCTGACTATTTGATAAGTCATTGAAGTGAATACCCTGCAAAAACTACCTGGCCTGCTATTTCAATTTCTTAAAATGCACCAACTTTTCTAAGATTCTCTCCTTCAAAATCTAATTGGCTTATATTGTTGTCATTGTCACTAAACCTTACCCATGCTATAAGCCTATAATATTGCATTCGAACCTCGAGTTCTCAACAACTAAATAGCAAATGCAATCAAATGCGAAATTTAGCATTTCACTCCCTCTCTTACCCTATAAACTGGCTTCAATAAGGAATATAGACTTTGGAATTCATTTATTTCTCTCAAGGTTGTTATTTAATTTGATCTGTAGTATACTGAGAAGCCTAAGCCTACCAACAATTAAGGGACGCCCACAAGAAGTACGAAAGAAGCATTTCCAAGAGCGTCCCTAAGCTCTCCATATAGGCTCCCTATGAGCATCCTTAGATGCATCCTTTAAAGCCTCCTCCAATACATCTCTTTAGAGCATCCTCCAAGTTCTCCAAAATACACAATGCCATACCGACTTAGGATTCCATATCTTCGATCTATATAATAGGTGAAAAATGGGCTGAAACATGTTATAACAACTCTTAGATAAATTTATATGGGCAGACTCTCTCCATTATTATTAATTAATTTCGAATTTAATGTATGCATGTCAAAATATTATTTGGCAGACCTAACACATCATCCGTGTCCACACAAGTCTTTCTTTTATTTTGGAATCGTTGAAAACCCACCGCCAAACTACCCCTTCCAGACTTAACGGAGGAGGTAAAACCATTGTTTAAAAATACGGTCGAGGCGCCGCGTCGCCACCTCGCGGCAACGGCGCGTCGAGGCGGCCGCCTTATTCGGTTTTTTAGAAATGGCCGCCTTACAATTTTAAATTTTTTTAATTGAAAAGACGACGTTTTGGGCCTTCCAAAACGTCGTCGTTTCGGTGAACTTATAAAAAAAAATTCTTCGTCGCGACCACTGCTCCCTCTCTCTCTCGGCGACCACTGCTCTCTCTCTCTCTCGGCGATGTGGTTTCTGGTAACAATCTTCCTAATTTTTTCAATTTTCTGGATGTAAAATCAGATTTTTGATTTGTTAATTTGTTTATTAGGTTTCTAGATGAAATTGAATGTAAAATCAGTGATTAGGTTGAATTGATTTGTTAATTTTCTTGATGTATTAGGTTGAATTGATTTGGGTAAAATCAGTGAATTGATTTGTTTTCTGGATGTACTAGGTTGAATTGATTTGGGTAAAATCAGTGAATTGATTTGTTAATTTTCTGGATGTATTAAGTTGAATTAATTTGGGTAAAATCAGTGATTAAATAATTGAATTGGATGTATTTTGGATTTAACATGTTTTTATTATTATGATATTACTATTTTGATTATTATTCCGATTTTTGGATCGAGGCGCCCGCCTCGCCGCCTCGAGGCGGTCCGCCTCGCGCCTCAATGGCCGGCCGCCTCGAGGCGCCGCCACGTATTTTTAAACATTGGGTAAAACCCCGTCTCAAACTCTTATAAGAAACGCACCCTGAATTCAAACCAGGTCAAATCTCGAGCGCTACACCACACAAAGTCTTTCTCAACAACTCTTTACCGAAATTAATTGTTCTTTTTTTTTTTCAATCTAAGCTACTGCATAAAAAATGATACAAAGAATGCAGTAACTATACACAATATCATCACAATCAGGAGCATAAAACAGAAACCAAAATTGCAATAAATAGCTATTAATCAGACAGTGTGATTGCTGAGAAAAAAAAAGAATAGATAAAATATAAATTCTTAAAAGAAACAAAACACTAACCAAAGCCGAAGCCGAAGCTGCTGTATCATGCACAATTAGAACTGCGTAAAGCTTTAAAATTTATTCTCTTTTCTGAAAAATCAACTTAATTGAATCGGTAAAAGAAGAGAAGCAGACAGCTTAATTTGTTTATGATTCTGAACGTAATATTATTACATAAAGGTTTCGATTTTTACTTTACGACGAGACAAAGACAAAAGTGCTTACGAGGAAAGATTGAAGGAAGTACAAAGACAAAAGTGTTACTGAAACGCAGCGTTTTAGATGTTGGATCGAATTAACGCAACAGTCGTCATGTATTTTGATGAAATTGAAACGACTGCGTTTGGTTCTACATCGAACGAGTCAAAGTCGGCGTGTTATGCGGATCTCCCGAAGTCACGTCACGTCCACTCGATGATAGTTCACATTCAAATACTTTTTAGTCCCTATAATTTCAACTAATTACTCATTTAGTATTTATATTTTTAAATATTATTTTTAGAAAGTCCATATCTTTTATATATTTCCGTTGCATGATTATTATTGATTTTCCACTTGTTATATTTATTTGAATTTTAAGTTATATCAGTCTGAAGTACTATTTTATTTTGGGAAATTACCACTTCTCCATCTGATTCATAAAAATTTTGAAATTGTTATCTTTTTCATCTGAAGTTTCAAATGTATTCAATTTTTCATTTTTTTGAGGTGGAAAACAGATAATTTTCCATAAAGTACTGTTAAATGAATAATTAATACACTTTTCTATTTTATCGGATGGAAAATTAAACAATTTTCAAACTACATATGGAAAAAAAAAACAAATTCAAAATTCTTGTGATAAACGATACTTATGTTATTTATCGGGTGAAAAAATGACAATTTCCCTTTTATTTTTAAAAGTCAAATCCAATGATTACGAATTATAGGAACATTTAACTAGGGGTGGCAATTCGGGTTAGGATTCGTTTATTCGTTTGATTCGATTCACTTTAAAGCGGATACAGATTTGAAAAAATAGATTCGTTTAATAAATGGGTCAATTCGATTCGATTCGTTTATTAAACGAATCGAATACAAATTTAAGCTCATTGATTTGTTTATTCGTTTAGAATTCGTTTTATATCCTTTTACTAGTTATTGTTATTTTCAATTAAGATTCGAGAAAGTATGTATAATTACCGTAAAAAAAATAATATTGTCAATATATGGTGAAATATTTTTAGTAAATATATTAATTACATATTTCATATGTATATATTTATGAAAATTAATGTAAATAAATCATGATAAATTTTTTTTGAAATCGTTAGAAATCTCATCGCCAAACCACCCATTCGGGGCTTAAGCGGAGCAGGTAAAACCCACTGTTGTCTCAGGCTCTTACAAGAAACACACTTCTTGGATTCGAACCCAGGACCTCAAGGTGAGATCCTGAACCATATACCACCGAGCCACGACCCTTGAGGACAATCAATATAAATTATGTTATTGAAAAATATCATGACTAAACGAATATTCGTATTCGATTCGTTTAATAAACAAATCGAATACGAATCATGATATTATGATTCGTTTAATAAACGAATCGAATATGAATCCATCACATTTTGATTCGATTCGCTTAGGATTCGATACAAATTCGATTCGTTGATTCGTTTTGCCATCTCTACATTTAACCCACATTTTAATGTATCTCGTTCATTCAAAAAATGAAAAACATACTTAGGCTCGGAATGTTTTCTTTAATAAACAATTAGACCTCTATTGTGTAGAAGATAAACAATTAGACTCTTTTTTTCGTTAATAAATTATGTCTGTTAGATTGAGATAATTACATTATTGTATTATGAAACGTTTTTATATATCTCCATTCAAATAAGTAGAATTCGCTAATATAAGTTCGGGATGATGAGAGTTTTAACTATCCATTTTTATATAGTGAGATTTAATTGTCCATTAGAGCAAAGTGGCAAAACAATTACTGCATTTCTACTCAAGTTAATTACAATATTACTATAAATTACGTATCCACATTCTTGAACAAGGCAAGCGAGAAATTTGTCAAATTAGGTCAAACATATATGCATAAATCCAATGGATACGTTTCTTATAAGAGTTCGGAACAATCAAGAGTTTTATATACTCCGGTTTCCAAATATATACGCATGAACTTGAACATTGATATTACCACAGACTATGCATGAAACCAACCAACGATCCAAATGTGAAGGAAGGCAAAAAGGAAACGAAAAAGTTGAAACCCCATTTGCAAAAAGCACTTTGGCAGATCCGTGACTTCTAAATACCTGCAAACATATTGCATAGCTTTACTTTTGATGATGATTGTGGTACTTAGATTATAGCGATTCCACTATTCCTCCACTACTAGCTCTTCAGAAATGAGAACCATGATGCATTGATGGTCTTG
Source organism: Zanthoxylum bungeanum (assembly GCA_019454045.1). Lineage (NCBI taxonomy): Eukaryota > Viridiplantae > Streptophyta > Magnoliopsida > Sapindales > Rutaceae > Zanthoxylum > Zanthoxylum bungeanum. The sequence goes on along the minus strand of SKCR01042000.1, from coordinate 1,569 downwards.
TGAAAAGCGGCTGATTGGGGTTTCAAAATTCAGAATAATTTAAGACCACCCTAAATTGAATTAAAACTTGGAAGTAGTATCCAAAGTTTAATTCCAATGGCATCATTGATCTTCATATATGTCCATGGAAGAGTAGTTTGGACCACTAATCGATCACAGAACATTACTGGAATAGAAAATGATCAAAGAACCTAATGACTGTAAATATAAGTTGGTTCCATGTGGTTATAATCTTTAAAAGAAGAGCATGCATATGGATGCCTAAAGATCGATTATGGCAAGTGTTACTTTAGAGGAAGATCACTAGGATCATGTGCATGCACATCATGCCTGCCATGATGAAACCTAACACTTGTGATCTTTAATTTTCATATATATATATATATATATATATATATGATTCTGCAATTCGCCTAGCTATACCTACTTTGTAAAATATTTTATAATATATGAGAATCGAAACCCACATGTAAATGCAATTGTGCCTCTTGGGATTACAAGAAGAGGAAGTGGTCCTAAATCAACCCTAATTTGTTGCCAACATTCTTTCTGAATTATTCTATTACATATTAATACAACCTTATTGATATAATTAACCTCAAGACAAGTTGAAGACACATAATTAACCTTTGACCTCAAGAGATGATGATCAGGAGGGGCCAATAAATTGATTGACAGTGTAATATTTGGGGGAGTGGCCTCAAAAACTCAAGGCTTGCATGCATTTTATATTGGATAAGTTGTAACCACTAACCCTCCACCACCCATCAATTCAATTGGGGAGGCCAAAAGTCAATAAATATTAAAAGAAATGTCTCAAATTCAGCTCTTTTTTGTAGGATTTGGGAACCCTAGCTAACAGCATTGCAATTATGTTGGTGAATACTTCAATCCATCTACCAACAAACTGAACCACACCATTGACCCTTTCATTCCCATCTGTTGCTTCACTTTCCCTCACAAGAAAAAAGTGATGATCATATTTGATGTTAATTCTTGCGCAGCATTAATTAAAGGTTTCAATACAAACAATTCAAATATGCTTAGTAAATTTCTATTTGGTATGGCTTTTAGTGAAGATAAATATAACTTTTTTAATCCCAATTTTTTTTTTTTTTAAGAAAAAATATTAAGTGGTGTTTCGTTGAATAAAAATATTTTTTTTTTTAGAATCTTTACTAGTAAATACTCAAAATTTAGACTTTTGGAAAAAAAAAATATTGGAAAGTTATTTTCAAGAATTGAATTGTCTAGAATATCATTATATTATTTCATTTTTCCATAACACAACTTTAAAAACTTGTCTATTAAATAATTTTATAATTTTTAATAAAAGTTTTCAATGATAACCAAATACCTAAAATTTTTGTTAAAAACTCTAACTCTAGAAGCTCTACTTAAAACGTTATACAAACAGAGCTTAATTCTTTGGTACAATAAAGGTATGAGTGACGTAATATCATCAATTAATAAACATATGACATGTATAGTTATATTAATTAAATACCCTTAATATTTATTTGATAGTTTTTTAACATAATAAGACGTATGATAATACATTATTAGATT
>SKCR01041999.1:0-67756 GCA_019454045.1 Zanthoxylum bungeanum | reverse complement strand
ATTCCAGAACAAAAGGTGTTTTGTTTATAAAGATGATATTGAGATATATACATTAGATGTGAATAACATCATTTATATTTTGAATATAAATGAATCTAAAACATATAACATGACAAACAAATAGCTCAAATTGAGTGAATCAATGAGACTTATTTGTGGCGTTGTTGTCTGTGACACATTAAAAAGACTCGTATATCCACACTTTCGAAGAATGGATACTAGGACGGACTTGATTCTAATTCAAATGATGTCTACGATTCTAGTTTATTAGGCAAAGTACCTAAAACGCCTTTTACTTGGTAAAAGTGCAAGTGCCACCGATCTGTTAGCCCTCGTTCATGGTGACGTAAGTGGGCCCATGTCTAGCTAGGCTAAAGGTGGATATGAATACTTCGTAACCTTTATGGATGTGGCATCGCGTTACGGTTATGTGTATCTTATGAAACACAAGTAAGAAACTTTTGAGTAATTCAAAGAGTTTCGACACGAAGTAAGAAAACAGACCGGTAAAAGTATTAAAAACATTACAGTTGGACCATAGTGTAAAATACTTAAACGTATGAGTTTCAAGATTACTTGAAAGAGTATGGTATTCTTTCACAGTGGACTCCTCCCGGGATACCTCAATTTGACGGTGTGTCCGAACGGAGAAACCGAACTTTGTTGGACATAGTAAGGTTGATGATGAGTCGCTCTGAGCTACCAATTTCCTTATGAGGATACACATTCAACAGTGCAGTACTTATTTTGAATAAGGTTCCATGAAAATCTGTTATACAGACTTCATATTAGATATGAACAGGAAAGAAACTGAGTTTCTCATTCCTGAAGATTTGGGAATGCTGGGCATATGTTTGGATGGTACCAAACTAGAACCCAAATCGGATACGTGCCTATTTGTAGGTTGTCATAGGGAAACCAAATTATAGTACTTATACAACTCACAAGAGAACAATGTAATTCTTGCTCTCCATGCGGTTTTCCTAAGAGGAATTCCTATATGCAGTGGTTAGTGGGAGGAAAGAAAAACTCGATGAAAATTGGAGTAATATTGTTCCAGGCACCGAGTCCTCACGGAACACCAACAGTTCATCAGGGATGAAACTGTACCAATAATCTTCGAATACACAAGAAACGCATAGGTCGAAGAGAGTCAGAAAACAACCTGAGAGGTATGGGTTTCTGATCTCACCTCATGAAAATGTCAATCTCATTGAGGAAGATGAACCGGCTACGTATGAGGAAGTGATACAAGGTATCGACTTATTGACAAGAAACCCACTTGGATTCGAAATCCAAGCAAACCCCAAACAACGGACAGAACCCCAAGAACCGCGAATATAATTTTTGTAGAAACAAAACCCTTCTAAGGCCACAAAGAAGACCCACAAAGAACTTGCCCTTGAGAACCTTTAGATGAATCCTTGTAGTGTTTTTGCTAGCAATGGAGACGCCACTAAGTTTGCCAAAACTTAGATAAGTCGATTCAAACTTGAAAAGGGGAATCCCTCCCTTACAATAATTCGGCCATAGCCAAAGCTTTAAGCTTTTGAGTTTACAAATTCGTTGGTTCCCTCAAATGAAGAAGAAAGTAAGCTTAAATAGTGTTACAAAAAGAAACCCTAAAGGCATAAAGACAACAATGCCCCTAAAAACGAAATTACACAAATATCAAGTCTTTAAGTCTTCAAAAGCCTAGAAGCTTATTCTAAACTGATTTGGGCCAAGTGAAATGGTTTTGGGCCCTTTCCATCCAAGCCCACATGCATCTCTATTTGTTTGTTGCAGTCAGCCATAAAACTCTGAACTAATCCCGTCATTGCTTCTCTGAGTCTTTTGGTCCTCTGCCTCGTAATTGGCCCTTCTGGTACTTGTAATGCGTCCTTTGGTTTGTTGTCGGCCTGGATCATGTCATCCCCTCCCTCTTGAAAAGGATTCGACCTCGAATCTGTACCTGCATCAAAAGGAGTTAAGTCAGAAACATTAAATGTAGCAGACACATTATACTTACCTTGTAAATCTAGCTTGTATGCATTGTCATTAATCCGTTCCAAACTTGAAATGGACCATCCCCTCTCGGTTGTAGCTTAGATTTACGTTGTTCAGGAAATTGCTCTCCTTGCGCATGTGTACCCAAACCCAATCTCCAGGCTGAAATACCACACGCTTTTCTTCCCCTTATTAGCATGAGAGCATATTGCTCATTCTTTCGTTGTATTTGCTCTCTCGCTTTCTCATGTATGTGCTTCACCAAATCGGATTTCCTTTTTCCATCTAGCCCCACATGCTCATCAACAGGCAAAGGTAACAAATCCAATGGAGTTAGTGGCTGAAACCATAAACAATTTCAAAAGGTGAAAATGATGTAGAAGAATGAATGCTACGATTATATGCAAACTCATAAATGGCAAACAATCTTCCCAACTCTTCAAATTCTTGCCAACTATAGTGCGCAATAATTGAGATAAAGTCCTATTAACTACCTCTGTTTGTCCATCAGTCTGTGGATGACATGTGGTAGAATACAATAATTTGGTGCCTAGTTTAGCCCACAACACCTTCCAAAAAATGGCTAAGGAACTTAACATCTCTATCAGATACAATACTCCTAGGTATACCATGGAGTCGCACTATGTCTCTGAAAAATAAATCTGCAATGTTTGTAGCATCATCGGTTTTATGACATGCAATGAAATGAGCCATTTTACTAAACCTATCAACTACAACAAGATTGAATCTCTACCCCTCTTTGTCCTAGGCAAACCTAACACAAAATCCATCGATATATCAACCCAGGGTTCACTAGGTACAGGCAAAGGAGTATACAAACCATGTGGCATTAATTTAGATTTAGCATGCTTACATGTTAGACACTTATCACAAATACGCTCACATCACGTTTCATTTTAGGCCAATAAAAGTGCTCATGTAAAATAGCTAAAGTCTTAGTAATCCCAAAATGCCCATCAAACCTCCCTCATGCGCTTCTTTCACAAGCAACTCACGCATACTACAAGTAGGACACACAACCTGTTCGCTTTAAATAAGAATCCGTCATGAATGGAAAACTTTCCAAAAGATGACTTTGCACAAGTAGCATAAATCTCACCAAAATCAGAATCACACTCATATAATTCCTTAATCAAATCAAATCCCAACATCCGTGCATGCATTGAAGTAAGTAAAACATACCTGCGAGATAATGCATCAGCCACTATGTTTTCTTTACCTTGTTTGTAGCGTATACATATGGAAATGACTCAACGAATTCCATCCATTTTGCGTGTCGCTTATTCAGCTTACCTTGACCCTTCAAGTGTTTTAATGATTCATGGTCGGTGTGGATCACGAACTCTTTAGGCCACAAGTAGTGCTGCCATGTCTCAAGTGCTCTCACAAGCGCATATAACTCTTTGTCATACGTGGGGTACCTTAAAGCTGCTCCATTCAGCTTCTCACTAAAATAGGCTATTGGCCGCTTTTCTTGCATGAGAACTGAACTGCTCCAATACCGAACCCTGATGCGTCGCACTCAATCTCAAATGTCTTCTCGAAGTTGGGTAGTGCTAAATGGGTGCACTGCATACTTCGCTTTAAGGTCCTGGAATGCTCGCTCTTGCGCCTCGCCCCATTGAAAACCAACTGTCTTCTTTACTACCTCAGTCAATGGCGCGGCAATGCTACTGAAGTCCTTGACAAATCTCCTATAGAAACTCGCTAACCCATGAAAGCTTCGGACTTCTGTCACTGTAGTTGGTGTAGGCCATTCCTGAATTGCCTTTACCTTCTCCACATCTACCTCGATGCCATCTGCACTCACAACAAAGCCAAGAAAAACAATTCTATCCATGCAAAATGTGCATTTGTCAGAGTTAGCATACAATTGTTCTTTTCGTAAAACATCAAGTACATGCTCCAAATGCATTACATGCTCATCTACTGTTTTACTATAAACTAAGATGTCATCAAAATAAACCACAACACACTTACCTAAAAATGCACGCATAACATGATTCATCAATCTCATAAATGTGCTAGGTGCGTTTGAGAGACCAAATGGCATAACTAACCATTCATACAAGCCATACTTAGTCTTAAATGCAGTTTTCCACTCATCTCCCTCTCTCATGCGAATTTGATGGTATCCACTCTTTAAATCAATCTTACTAAAAATTTTGGAACCATGCAATTCATCCAACATGTCATCTAGCCTAGGAATGGGGTGACGATACTTTACCGTAATATTGTTGATAGCTCGGCAGTCAACGCACATACGCCACGTCCCATCTTTCTTAGGAACTAGAAGCACTGGTACTGCACAAGGACTCATGCTTTCCCTTACATACCCCTTGTCCATCAACTCCCATACTTGCCTTTGTAACTCCTTTGTCTCCTCGGGATTGCTCCTATAAGCCGGTCTGTTAGGAATGACTGCTCCAGGTATGAAGTCTATCTGGTGTTCAATACCTGTAATGGGTGGAAGCCCACTAGGTATGTCCTCTGTCAGTACGTCCTGTAATCCTACAAAAGAGATGAAATAGACACAGGAAGCAAATGGTCAGAGTTAGTAAAATAAATATGAGGCTCCTTATAGACTAACAATAACATGAGCTTGCTAGCCTTGAACGCTTTCCTTGCTTCACCCTCACCCATGTAGAAACTCTTTTTAACTCTCCCTTTTGTTTCGCCCTTACGTTCACTCACACTCCCCTTGGAAACTCCCTCGGCCTTGGCCTTATTTTTCTCACCAGATACACCACTCTCACTAGTCTCACCCAAGGTGGTGTTTCCCTTCGCTCTCTCTTTGTCACGCTCAAGTTGTAACTTAACCTGATCTTCATGGACTTGTGCAGGTGTAAGTGGGTAATAATGTGGGTTTTCCCTTATGCTGGAAAAGAGTACTTGTTCTTGAACCCATCATGAATAACCTTCTTATCAAACTGCCACGGCCTGCCCAAAGAAGATGATGTCCTGCATGCATCGGTATCACAATCACATAGGACATCATCTGTGTATGGCCCAAATGGTAGCTCAACAATATCTGATACCAAATGACAAGACCCACTTGGATTCGAAATCCAAGCAAACCCCAAGCAACGGACAGAACCCCAAGAACCGCGAATATGATTTTGTAGAAACAAAACCCTTCCAAGGCCACAAAGAAGAACCACACAATCTTTAACCACTGCAACTTGTAAGGCTTCGGGTGTCTTAAGCAACTCAACCCCAATCGCTCAATCAAAGCCGTGCTAGCAACATTAGTACAACGCCCCCATCTATGATCATACTACACCCCTTGCCATTCACAGGCATCTAGTATGGAATATGCTCTCCCTCTGCTGCACACTCTCATCCTCTACAACATGTGCACTCAAAACACGCTTGACAACTAAGGATAAGTTATCCAGCGGGTATGCAGCTCTCCTCATGGTCACTAGCATCCTCCAACTCTGGCATCTCCTCCTCAACCTCACTACCGGTAGAGTACACCTCTCCACTATTTTTATCAATCACTAAGGTACGCCTATTGGGACATTGTGAAGCATAGTGTCCCATGCCCAAACACTTGAAACACTTGACATCTTTAGTTCTAGCAGCTGCACCCTCAGGTTTTGGTCTAGTTTTGCTCTGTTCTGCAGCCTCTTTACCCTTGGCACTAGGTTCGGGCCTAGGCTTATTAAAGCCTCCACTGAATTCGCCTCTAGGCTTGTCAAGCCTCCATCTCGCTTCTCATTCGGAACCCATTTCCCTTTCCATGCAGAAGTAGCCTAAGTACCAAATCTGGATGTTGACTTTTTCTTGAGTTGCCTTTCTATCTTGATAGCCATGTGAAGCATATCCTCCAAATCAACATAATGATGCAACTCACCCCTGTTTGCAATCTCTCTATTCAAGCCCCCTAGAAACCGTGCCATAGTAGCTTCTGCATCCTCAACTACATTTGCCCTGATCATGGCAACTTCCATCTCTGTGTAATAGTCCTCAACACTTTTGGTCCCCTGATACAGATGTTGTAGTTTCTGATACAACTCCCTATAGTAATGGCTGGGTATAAATCTCTTTCTCATGAGACCCCTAAGTTCTGCCCATGTCTGAACCGGTCTCTCATAGTTTCTCCTCCGAGTAGAGACAAGCTGATCCCACCAAATCATAGCATAATCGGTAAACTCAATTGCTGCTAGACTGATCTTCTTCTCGTCTGAGTAGTGATGACAGTTGAAAATCAATTCTATTTTCTTTTCCCATTCTAAATAAGCTTCAGGATCATTCTTGCCTTGGAATGTTGGTATCTTGATCTTGATGCTACCTAGATCACCATCTACATCTCCTCGCCTACCATATCCTCTCCGATCATAATCCCCTCTTCTGGCATCAAATGCACCTCTATCACCAAACCGTCTATCCCTCCTATCAAACCTCCTATTAGGCCTCCTATTAGGCCTCCTATCATGCCCAGGCTGAAATCTCTCCTCCACATCATCAAAACCATCAGAATCATCAAACTCATTCTCAACTTCCTCTTCATCTGGTGGTACATACTGTGGTGGTACACGGCGAGGTGGTACATTGTGAGGTGGTGGTACATTGTGAGGTGGTGGTACTCTGGGACCGCTACCAGTTTGAATACTCTCGACACTCTTTGACAATCTCTCCAAAGCAGTATTCATGTTCTCCATCATATCTGTAAATTTCCTATCCAAAGCCTCAAGCTTCTCATCAATAGTTAGACCTGCCATCTCAACACTAAAAAAACAAATTAGAAATAACAAGAAAGTAAAACAAATATCTAAATCCTCACAATCTCACGTGTTTACACTCGAATGATAGCACTCCCTCGTGTTTGCACTCTCTTGGCTTTTACCCAATACTGTGCTCACAATCACTGCCTTTTACCACTCTTGAGTTCGTCCTCAATTCAAAAGTGAACCACACTCAATCCAAGAATACAAACCAAATGTAGTCCCCAAGCTAGTATGAACACAACAAACCCAACAATATATATATATATATAGGGCAGAAGGAAAACAAAACGTGAATAGGAATAGTAATGACGGAGACTCAATCAATAATACTTAAGCTAAAGTAATTAGAAATAAGGAGTAAACAATTAGCACAATGGAAAAAAAATAAGCATGCAAATTCATGGTCGTATGCAATTTCGGGAGAAAATTTGGCACCTCTATAAAAAATTTTGATGGAATACCCTCCACGGGCACCTAAATGATAATATGGAACAAACTAGGTTCAACCAAAAAAATGCACTTTTTTTTTTGCTCAAGTGATCGCTATCACCCAAGTCCCTTTTTTTTTTTTTTTTTGATAATGTCAGATGCTAAATGTGGTTCTGATTTCAGAGGCTGATTTAGGTTCTGATTTCAGAGGCTGGTTTTCAAAGCCTGATTTCAGAGTCTGATGAGGGTCTGAATCCAGGGTCTGAATTCAGAGGTTGCTGGTCGTGTCTGATTTCAGAGTCGAATAAGGGTCTGATTTCAGGGTATGAATTCAGAGGCTAATTTTCAGAGGTTACTGGTTAGGGTCTGATTTCAGAGGCTATTGGTCTGGGTCTGATTTCAGAGGTTACTGGTCTGGGTCTGATTTCAGAGGCTAAGTTTTAGGGTCTGATCTCAGAGTTGATTCAATGGTTAAGTTTCAGGGTCTGAACTCAGAGTCTGATTCAATGGTTAAGTTTCAGGGTCTGAACTCAGAGTCTGATTTCAGAGGCAGATTTCAAAGGTTACGTTTTAGGTCTGATTTCAGACTTCACTTAGTTTTCACACTGCACTAGGGTTTTAGAAACAAAACACACAGCCACCAAAGAACATGCTTATTTCTTAAACATATGCTAAAAACAGAATGACTATGACGAACTGATAGGAAGAACAGAACAGAAGCCCAGAACTGGAAAATGATGAACTGATATGCAACTATGACGAACTGACAGGAAGAACAGAACAGAAACCCAGAATTGGAAAAAGATGAACTGATATGCTTCACAACAAAACCAGATCCAGAATATAAACAAAACAAAACAGCAACAAGATCCAACAAGAACTGAAACGAAAATAACAAAGAACAAAAGAAAAACAGAATCAAACAAAAGAAAGTTAGAAAAATCAGACCTTGGAACCCTGAGCTCTGATACCAAATGACAAGAAACCCACTTGGATTCGAAATCCAAGCAAACCCCAAGCAGCGGACAGAACCCCAAGAACCGCGAATATGATTTTGTAGAAACAAAACCCTTCCAAGGCCACAAAGAAGACCCACAAAGAACTGCCCTTCAGAACCTTTAAGATGAATCCTTGTAGTGTTTTGCTAGCAATGGAGACGCCACTAAGTTTGCCAAAACTTAGATAAGTCGATTCAAACTTGAAAAGGGGAATCCCTCCTTACAATAATTCGGCCATAGCCAAAGCTTTAAGCTTTTGAGTTTACAAATTCGTTGGTTCCCTCAAATGAAGAAGAAAGTAAGCTTAAATAGTGTTACAAAAAGAAACCCTAAAGGCATAAAGACAACAATGCCCCTAAAAACGAAATTACACAAATATCAAGTCTTTAAGTCTTCAAAAGCCTAGGAAGCTTTATTCTAAACTGATTTGGCCAAGTGAAATGGTTTTGGGCCCTTTCCATCCAAGCCCACATGCATCTCTATTTGTTTGTTGCAGTCAGCCATAAAACTCTGAACTAATCCCGTCATTGCTTCTCTGAGTCTTTTGGTCCTCTGCCTCGTAATTGGCCCTTCTGGTACTTGTAATGCGTCCTTTGGTTTGTTGTCGGCCTGGATCATGTCACTTATTTTTTATGGTAAAGTGTCATGAAGTCAGAAATAGATTCCATGTATACCAACTAAGTTTGGACACTGGTTAATGTACCAGAAGGCATTGTGCCTATTGGTACTAAATAAGTCTTCAAGGAAGACATACATGGATGGCAACATGAAATGTACACAGATAGGCTTGTACAGAAAGGGTATCGTCAATGACATAGTGTCGACTACGACGAAACTTTTTCAACTGTTGCCATGATTAAATCCATTCGGATAATGCTTACTATTGCTGCATATTTCATTTATGAAATATGACAGCCGGACGCCAAAAACCACTTTCTTTAACGGAAACCTTTTGTAGTATGTTTGTATACAACATCCTGACAGTTTTGTCTTGCCAAAACATGCAAACAAGGTTTGCAAGTTAAACCAATCCATTCATGGATTGAAGCAAGTATTGCGTTCTTGGAACCATAATTTTGATGTAATCATAATGGTATATGATTTAATTCAAAACGAAGTTGATTCTTGTGTATATAAGAAGGTTAGTGGGAGCGCATTGACAATGAATGTCCTATAAGTTGATGATGTATTGCTTCTTAGCAATAACATTCCCATTAAAAAAATCGGTGAAAGCTTGACTTTCATGAATAATTCTCCATAGAATACCTGGGAGAAACATGTTTTATTCTAGGAATAAAGATCTACAGGGATAGATCTAGAAAGCTGCTGACACTCTCTCAATGTTCGTATATTTTGATATGTACGAGACCTGATGTCTCATATGCTTTGAGCATATATAGACGGAATCAGGCCAATCTAGGTGATGGTCACTGGATTAATGTTAAGAACATCCTTGAGTATCTTGGATGAACCAAGGATGATTTCTAAGTATATGGGGAAAAAAGAACTTGAGGTGACTAGGTTCACCGCTGTAAGTTTCCAAATCGACAATGACGACTTTAAGTCGCAATAAGGGTACATATATAGTTTGAATAATGGAACAATGAGCTGGAAATCTTCCAAGCAATATATTGTTGCCGAATAAACAACAAGAGCAGAATATTGTTGCAGTTGATGCAGCAAAATAAGCATTTTTGATCTATAAAATTCCTAATTAGATTATGAGTAGTTCTGTTAGCAGCTGGGCTAGGCTACAGCGCAGGCTAAAGAACCGCGGTCTCATCAATGATCCAAGTATGTACTACAACTAATTCATCTGATTCGTTCGATCATACATCGTGGCGATGTGATGATCGAATAAATCGCATCAGATGATAATCTTACAAATCCATTGACGAAAGCTGTTTCTCAGCAGAAGTTTGAGCAACCCGCACATAGTTCAAGTGTTAGACACTTGAGTGATTGGCTATAGGCCAAGTGGGAGATTGTTGGACATATATGACCCATAGCATCACTATTTGTACAGAACATGGTGTTGTTGTACAAATTAACTATGTGACAAATGAAATTGCTCTTTTATCATTGGATTACCTGGATATATAAATGATAAAATTCCATATGATTAGTTACGGATTAATAAGATATGAGACATTATTAATCCACAAAGGTTTAATCATTAAATATCCATAGTCGTAGTATTGCCTGGTTGTGCGTGTTATGGAAGCGTAACAACATAATTCTCATATATTTGGGTATTGAATACTTATGCAAGTGTAATATGAGGTTATGTTTACCGATGGTACGGAAACAGCTTCGCTCTGGATAGACCCATCAGAATCCCATTGGTAGTATGACTATGTGTCTATGGGAATTCAAATCAGGGTAGGTGTATTAGGCCTTAACCTGAGACTTGCATCGCTAATGCTTGCGACAATCAATATACTTTGGTTTTGGTCGTCCAGGGCTTTAACAGGTTCTGTGTACGCCTCTTCTGGGTATACTGAGAATCATAGTGTATTGGGTGTGATGTCAAGATGGAAGTATCACTTCAGTCATATGGAGATGATGATCACGCAGGGATACAGAACTGGTACTCTAAGTGCTATAGCCATCGGGGAAGTATGACTAGGTCATGACTTTCCGATCATAAAGAGACCAGTTGCTAGTGATCGGATATATGCTTCGTATGGGGCAGATACAATTCCAGCCCCGGACCTAGCATGTGACATCAGATACTGGATCGTAATGCGCAATACTGCGTATACTACGCCTGACAAAGATCTCGTATTCCGTAGAAGAATATTTCTGGAGAATTGGGTAGGTACAGTGCTTTGCTAGAAGCCAACTCTGTCTTGTAAATCGGTAAGTACGTGGTATCGGGTACGCACAAGTTCGGATAGTCTGATGACCGAATTTACTGTTAACATATCCAGAGATCTCTTGGGTCGCATCCCAAAGATTCACCGATGATATTTGACTCGAACAGTATTAATCTGGGATTAATTAAGAGAGAAAATTAATCTGGGATTAATTACGGCAAGAATTAATATGGGATTAATTATCAGAGAAAGAATTAAGAATTAATCTGGGATTAATTATCAGAGAAAGAATTAATCTGGGATTAATTACTTCGAGAATTTTTCTGGGATTAAATTCATCGAGAGGAGAGAAAGCGATTAATTTGGAATTAATCAGCAAAGTAAATTTAATGGTGAAATTGGATTTTACTATTTAATTGGGCTAAAATAATATATTAGATATATTAATTGAAATTTGATTTCAATACGGAATTAAAATTGGATTTTAATTCAAGCGAACAAATTAATTTAGAATTAATTCGTAAGCGAGTTCCGTAATAATTTTACGAGACGTCATTATTTAATTAAATTAGATTTAATTACGTTGCGATGGAAAATTCGTTTAATCGGATTAAACGAACCCGGGCCCAAAAATGTGTTGTGTAAGCCAACCTAATTTTGAATTAAATGGGTAGGACCCATGACTTACATCAATTGTCAACAATTGATATAAGTGGTTGGCAATAAATTAAATTGGATTTGATATACATCACACCTACCAAGTTAAAATCAACTAAAAATGAATTTTGGAAAATTCTTTACTCTCTCGGTTTGGCCGAATGGCCAATTTTATTCATTCTTTTGTTTTTGGTTGAAAATGTCACTGCCTCTGATTTGGAAACAAAGGCCAAAAGCCATTTGGCTTCTCTTAATGAAAAGCTATTGGCTGAAAGAAACAAAAACGAAGGCCATTGAATTTGCTCTCTTTGATAAGGCCGAATTGGCCTCTGTTTCTCTTTTAAAAGCAATGGCTGGATGGCCTCTTCACCAAAATGGCCGATTGCTTCCTCTTCTGGCTGATTTGTTGCTTCTCTTGGAGAGCAAAATTCTACCATTTTGTGCTTCCTCTTCTGGCTGAATTGTTGCTTCTCTTGGAGAGCAAAATTCTACCATTTTGTTCTTGCTAGCACATATGTGAGTCAAATGAAGGTGATAGGGATACTCACCCATGAGCTTGGAAGTTTCAACATCCATAAAAGTTTTGAACTCAACCGATCAATGTAAGTCCTCCGCAACTTATTTTTGATTTTATTCACACACGAATCACGCTTAGAGATCCCGTGGCATGTCTAGGACTCTTACAGAGATGACATCAAAGGAGTTATGGCCAGATGATGTGCCAGCGGTGTGAGGTGAAAGCTACCACTGGCTATGAAGAATGAGACCACGATCTTCCAACCGACATCCATATGAAAAGGAAGCTGGTTGCGGACGTTAGGGATGGTGGTGGCAAAGAGAAGATCGATCCAGGTCGTAAAGAGCATACCAAATTCGACCGAAAAAATAAGCGGGATGAGATAGATGATTAAGAACTACCCATTATTATTCAGTTTGGCAGCATGCCACCGGTTGTGGCTAATCATTACCTGTTGTCTGAAACATTCAGACAAGACAATAATGGGACCCCTGAAAGAGTGAAGATGTCTACGATGGCGAGGAAACATAATTTGCAACACTTACCATTGACGGCAGATGAGTCTCGGATGAAGAGCTGACAGATGTAGATGAAGAAATAGATATAAGAACCGAAGCACGAAGAATGGGGATGACACAAAATCGGCTTCTCAGAGAACTGTACGAAGTCAGAAACCCAGTCGTGGGGAAACTGAGAGAAGACTTGGGACGATCCCTATATCTTGTGCTATACGGAAAGCCCAAAATAAGATGGATCGTAACCAGGGCAAAGAATCATATGATGCTTGTCAGAAATGCGTCCCACAATAGATCGGTCACGGTGCCACCCGCCGGATGGGATGAAGAGGAAGGCTCACCTCGAGAGAGTACAGGTAATGAACATGCAATGGAAATAGGAATATCAGGGAAAGTGACATTTCTAAAACAGCCACAACAAATGACAAAGCACCTCCGCCCGCTGTATGTAAAGGCGAAGGCAAATGGAATACTAGCTACCAAGGTGTTGATCGACAACGGGGCGGCCATTAACGCCATCCCAGTTAGGATGTTGGGACGATTAGCAAAGTCAGAGGACGATCTCATCCCGACGGAAGTAGTGCTCACGAGCTTCAATGGGGGAGCAACAATAGCTAAATGAGTCGTCCCATTAGACTTACAAGTGGGGAGTACCACTAAGACGACGATTTTTTTTTGTTATAGATGGACCAACCATGTATAACATGATCTTGGGATGAGATTGGATCCACGACAGCCGATGTATTCCTTATTCTCTACATCAATGTCTGGTTTTTTGGAATCAGAAAGATGAAGTGGAAGTGGTACACGCCGATAATAGGCCTTTCGCAGTAGAAACAAATTCGGCAAAATATTTCATGTATGAAGGAAATTACGGACCGGCCAGAGTATTAGATGAAGTGGGAAATCTGTCCGTAGTGGCCCAAAATGACAAGCCATACACTGCAGAGTTGTTAAACGATTTGTTCGCACAAACAAGGCCAACTATAGTGGCCTTTGAAAGGCCAGCATCTGGCCATAAAACCAACAATGCAAATGAAGAAGAGCAAACAGACTGAAGAACAAGCTGCACTCGCGGCCACCAGTGCCAACTTAATGGCTTATGTAAGAGAACATGAATTTGAAATCGATACCCAGGCTGCGATTTCGGCCTTAAAATGGAAATTGATAACGCATCAAACAGAAGACATAATAAGAGAGGCATGTGGGGTGGATTGTTTGGAGGAAATAAGTGAATGGGACGAACAACCAAATAGAGAAGAAGAAAATTTAGAATACTCTTTGAATGAACATCAGAAGTCAAGCATTACAAGGGTACAAGACGTCTTGGAAGAAGTGGACCTGGGAGATGAGAGTGACAAGCGCAATACTTATATCAGTAAGAAACTTGACTCCCAGGTACGGGAAGAACTAATTTCTCTTTTAAAAAAGTATAAAGATTTTTTTGCTTGGGACTACGAAGAAATGCCTAGTTTAGATAAAACCTTGGTAGAACATAGGTTGCCTATTATTCCAAACCATAAGCTGTATAAACAACCCCTCCGGAGGTTTGCACCCAATGTCATGCCTGACATTAAAAAAGAAGTCGAGCGCCTTTTGAAGGCGAAATTCATTATAACCACCAAATATGTAGAATGGTTGTCAAATATCGTCCATGTCATGAGGAAGAATGGAAAATTAAGAATCTGTATAGACTTTAGAAACTTAAATTTGGCAACACCAAAAGACCAATACCCTATGCCTACAGTAGATTCCTTAGTAGACTCAACAGCAGGATACCAAATGTATTCTTTCATGGATGGGTATGCATGGTATAACGAAATCTACATCGCCGAAAATGACAACCACAAAATGGCTTTTAGATGCCCAAGGTCTTTAGGATGTTATGAGTGGATGGTAATTCTATTCGGCCTAAATAATGCCGGAGCCATTTACCAAGGAGCTATGAATTTGATCTTCCATGACCTGATCAATGATTTTGTGGAAGTTTATGTAGACGATATAGTAGTTAAGTCTATGGCCGTGGGTGATCATTTTAATCACTTGATAATGGCTTTCGAGCGAATGAGGAAATTCAAACTAAAACTAAACCCTGCCAAATGCGCTTTCGGGGTTAGTGCATGGAACATTTTTGGTTTTTTGGTCCATCAGCGAGGAATTGAAATTGATGTTAATAAATCTCGGGAGATCACAGAAACCAAACACCCCGGAATAAAAAAGAGTTGCAAAGGTTACTAGGGCAAGTCAATTTTTTAAGAAGGTTCATTTCGAATTATGCAGGGAAAACTAAAGCTTTCTTGTCCTTACTGAGGCTAAAAGAAAAATACGAATTCGTCTGGACCGAAGAGCATCAAAAAGCCTTCGAGAACCTTCAAAAATATTTATTAAAATCGCCGGTGATGGTACCCCCTGTGCCAAGATGGCCAATGAAGCTCTACATATCCACTGAGGAGCAGTCCATAGCTGGAATGATCGCACATGACGATAATATGAGTGTGGAAAGATCCATTTATTATCTCAGCAGGCAATTGTTTAAGTATGAATGTAATTACTCCCCAATGGAGAAATTGTGTTTGGCTTTGTATTTCACGTGTACTAAATTACGTGCCTATCTTAGGCCGACCATTGTGTATCTAATTATAAAAATCAATATAGTGAAATACATGTTCTCTCATCCCATTTTGCATCAAAGGGTAGGATTTTGGTCTCTATCATTGTCATAATTCGACATACGACATGAACCCCAAAAGGCCATAAAAAATCAGACACTTGCTGATTTTTTAGCTGATCACCCCTGTTTAAGCACCACCAAAGAAATGGAAATGGAAATAGGCGAGTACAGCTTAAAACCATGGATGATATATTTTAATGGGTCTTGTACATCGAAAGGAGCATGAATAGGAATAGTCTTTGTCAGTCCTTTGGGATAATCATTCCGTTTCATCATCAAATTGGACGAATGTTGCACCAACAATCAGGCCGAATACGAGGCTTTAATATTCGGGGTTAGAGATCCTCATTGATATGGGGTAAAAATGTGTCCATTAAGAGAGATTCGCAACTAGTTGTAAAACATGTGATGTGGGTCTTCAGATGCTAGAGTTCGTCGGTCATGGCACTATTAGAAATAGCTAAAGAACTGCTAGATAAATTTGACTATGTAGAGTTAGAGCACGTCTCAAGGACGAAAAATAAGATAGCTAATGAACTGGCCCAAGCAGCCTCAGGATATAAACAGACAAGTATGGATGGCATATGCAGGAGGGGGGAGGTCAAACCAGCTCTAGTAAGGCGAAGGAATGAAATGGACTTTATGGTCACTGAAAACCAAGATGAGGACGATTGGAGAAGAGAGATTAGAGATTTCTTAAAGAAACCAGAGAATGGAGAAAATTGAAAACTAAAACTAAAAGCCTTAAACTTTGTGGTATCAGGGGATGTATTGTATAAGAAACGTCAGGATGGTTTATTATTAAAATATGTAGGACCATCAGAAGCCAAGACCATTATGGCCGAAGTACATGAAGGGGTCTGTGGGGCTCATAGGGTCGGAGTGAAAATGAGATGGTTAATCATAAAGAGCGGATATTATTGGCCGAAAATGGGAGAATCCTGCATACTGTACGCTAAGGGATGCGTAGCTTGCCAGAAACATGGACCCATACAAATAGCGCAAACAATAGAAATGGTCCCCGTCATTAAACCGTGGCCATTCATGGGATGTGAGATCGATTTGGTAGGAAAAATCTACCCCGCATCTAGCAAAAGATACACCTTCATCATCGTCGCCACGAATTTCTTTACCAAGTGGGTGGAAGCAATCCCGGTAATAGAAATTTCCCAAGAACAAATCATCAAGTTCATAAAAGAGCAAATCATTCATCGATTTGGTATTCCTCAGACACTAATGGTAGATCATTGGACTTCTCTGAATGGTGAAAATTTTAAGTGTTTCCTGAACGAATAATGGATCCAGTTAGTAAATACTACTCCATACTACCTAGTCAAATGGTCAGGCAGAATCATCCAATAAGAGTCTTAAAGGGCTGATTCGGAAGATGATAATGGACAATGCCAGACAATGAGACGAATGCTTAAGTCAAGCTTTATGGGCATATAGGACATCACCCGGAACAAGTACCTCGGTCACGCCGTTCCAGCTGGTATATGGTCAGGAGGCCGTATTACCGGTCGAAGTCAATGTTAAATCTATGAGGGTGGCGTTACAAAGGGAATTGACGAAAGAAAACTATAGTGAAGCGATGATGCAAATGATATTAAATGCGATGTCATTAACCGTTTGGAAGCACAGAAGGCAATGATGGCTAAATAGTACAGCCGAAAAGTCATGGCCAAATCGTTCAAGAAAAAGGAGTTAGTATGGAAGACAATACTACCATTGGGTACCAAAAACCCTGCATATGGCAAGTGGTCACTGATGGGTGGTAAATAGATCACTATTTCTCACTCATTTGACTTAATATTTTGTATAGTTTCTTGAGTTATGTGAATATTTTGATGTGTTTTGTGTTATTTTGTAGATAAATAAAATAACAGGACTTTTTGGAGGCGATTCGGGGCTAAAATAGCGGAAAACAGACAAAAAGGGCAAAACTATAAATTTCCTGCTAAAATGCACTGTTTTTTCTAAAATACACCGTGCTAAAATACGCTGTTTGCTAACGTGCACCGGAGACTACTAACATGCGCCAGACACATGGACAAATCAGAGAAGTTTTGCTATCATGCGTCTTGCTAACATGCGCCTGCATATGTCAACATCACAGCAAATCTACTAACATGCGATGTGCCATGTGTCACCATCACATGCTGCCGAAAATCTTCATCAACACATGTCAATGCTGAATCAGCGTCGCGACGCGCAACAACTTTTTGCGTCATGATGCCGACATAATTATTGAGCTACCGATGCTAACCCTGCCACCTGTCCTCATCTTTGGAAGTTGCGCGCCACGCGTCCATCTTCAACGGCGCGTCGCGAAGCGCAATGTTCCATGCGTCGCGACACGTGAGGCAAAATTTTACCTATAAATTGAGGCTGAATTTCAGAATTCATTTCATACTTTCTTCTAAGGAATTCCTTAAGAATACTAAGAAGATTGTATCTTGTTTGTTTATTTACAACTTTCAGTATTTAATTTTCGCATTAGCACTTTCTTTTATTTACTTTTTAGTTTTAATTTCAGCATTTAATTTCATTTACTTTTACGAAATAGTACTTTCCTTTCTTTACTTTTCAGTTTTTTACTTTTCAGTAATGAGGAGGTAACTCCCCCCTGCTGTGGGTAAAAAGTAAAGCTTTTATTACTAATATTTAGATTAATCTCCCTTAATTATAATATATAAACTATTTAAAACCTGACTTAATGAGGATACCGCCTTTATGGTCGGTTGGACTTAATAAAATTGGTTTTAACCTGACTAAACTGGATACCACCTGTATGGTTGGTTGGAATTAATTATAAATTTGACTTAATCAGGATACCGCCTATATGGTCGGTTGGCAATATCACGCAAAGTTAATATATTATAATAATGGAGATATCTAAAATATAAGTAATAAAAATGGATCTTCTAACCTCAGTATTTTCTTTTATTGTACTTTTACATTTTTAAATTTCCAGCATTTACTTTCCAGCATTTACTTCCAGCATTTACTTTATTTAATTTCCAGCATTTACTTTGTCTTTTATTTTGTTTAAGCTTTTATTAACCTTAGATATATGTCGTAACTAAGTCTGTTATCTGGGGTTGTGATGAATTCAAATATCACCGGTTTATAAGGGGTTATTTTATAGTTTGGGTAATATAAAGGTTTATTTATTAAGACTTATGCTTAATGCTTCTTGTTAACTGGCCATTAATAAGATTAATCTAGTAAACTTAAAAAAAAACTTGACGAAGGAATTTTAGGTTTCAGCCTTAGACTTAATAGCCCACGATCTTCCTTGAGGATAGATAACCCTTTAATAGATTTTCTTACAGGATAGACATATACATTTCGGGCGGGGGTAGCCATAATTGGAACTTAATCTTAATGAATTCAGGTAACTTGGTTGACATAGACATATGATTAATTGGGTTACACTGGGTATTTGTATTTGACCATAGACAGAGGCTTTTGCATAATTTCGTGTTCCAGGTTAGTAAACAAATATATTACATAAACTTGAGATAACCACTTCATATTTAAAAAGATATTGGAAAGATTCACAACCCTCGATAGTTTAATAATCTTGAATTTTCATCAATTTACTTTCGCACAATTTTATTTACTTGTTTTAAGTTTAAAGTCACCATCCATTCAAACAATCAATCCATTAGATACTCGTAAAAATTTGGCTTCATAAATTAATAGCTTAGGTATTAAGTCCTCGTGGGATCGATACTTTTATACTACTCGAATGATACGTGCGCTTGCATTATACGCGTGTGATTATGCTGGTCAAGTTTTTGGCGCCGTTACCGGGGACTTATTTATCTTTTACTATTAATTTTGGGGTTAGATACCTTTACTTGTGTCTAATTTCTTTTTACTTATTATTTTTATTTTCTTGTGTTTCAGGTTCTCAGACACTATATGAGATGAACCATAAGTTTTGAAATTCGACCGCTTGACCTAGAAATTGAAAGAACAATCAGACAGTTGAGAAAGGAATTACGAGAAGGCCAATAAGCACTGATCAACATGGAACCTGAACCTTTGGAGGTTGCACCACCAGTTCCCATTCGAGACAGAACTATTCAGGTGGTTGACAGCTTCGTTTCTTGTATTGTACTTCCTTCCTTACCAGTAAATGCGTGTGACATCAAAACATGCATCCAGATGATAGAATAGTCAGTTCAGTTTGGGGGGAATGCAACTGAAGATCCTAATGCCCACATTAGCAACTTCCTGGAAGTTTGCGGCACTTTCAATTACAACCGAGCGGCTGAAGAAGTAAGGAGACTGCGTGTTTTTCCATATTCCTTGAAAGACAGAGCTAAGGCTTGGCTACATACTACCAGCATGTTCCATCACAACTTGGAACACTCTAGCCACAAAATTCCTTGCAAAGTACTTTCCACCAGCCAGAACTGCAAAGTTGAGGAATGACATCACATCCTTTGTGCAACATGACTCAGAATCTCTCTGCAAAGCTTGGGAAAGGTACAAGGATTTGCTCAGAAAATATCCTCACAGTGAAATTGCAAAGTGGCTACAAGTCCAAACATTATATAATGGACTTTCTGGAATAATGAGATTCACAATTGATGCTGCTGCTGGTGGAGATTTAATGGCAAAATGAGAAGATCTAGCAGGTTTGGCTACATTCACTACCAGCAGGTTCCATCACAACTTGGAACATTCTAGCCATAAAATTCCTTGCAAAGTACTTTCCACCAGCCAGAACTGCAAAGTTGAGGAATGACATCACATCCTTTGTGCAACATGACTCAGAATCTCTCTGCGAAGCTTGGGAAAGGTACAAGGATTTGCTCAGAAAATGTCCTCTCCATGAAATTACAAAGTGGCTACAAGTTCAAACATTCTATAATGGACTTTCTGGAATAATTAGAAGCACAATTGATGCTGCTGCTGGTGGAGCTTTAATGGCAAAAGGAGAAGATCTAGCTTGTGACCTAATTGAAGAAATGGCCAACAACAATTCTTTGTGGCCAACAGAAAGGAGCATGATCCAAAGAATTACAGGAATTTATGAAGTTGGAGCCAACACAGCAGTAAATGCCAAGCTGGATTAGATATGCAAATTCATGGAAACTCTTAGCATGCAAGGCAATATTAGATCCACAAGTTTACCATATTGAGGAGCACCAAAGACAAACCAACACGAAGAGACGATGAATTATGTCAACAATTTCAAAAGATAGGGAAACAATCCATATTCCAACACCTACAACCCAGGATGGATGAATCATCCCAATTTCGCATGGTGTAATAATTCAGGGCAAACGAACTATCCACCACCCGGTATCCAACAACAAAACAAATGTCAGGAGCATGAAAAGAACCAGGAATAGCAGAAGTGCTAGCTCAGTTAAAAAATATGATGCTATGTTTCAAAGTCAATCAGTATCTATTAAAGTACTAGAGAATCAAATTGGACAACTGGCCAATGCTCAGAGTTATAGACCACCAGGTAACCTTCCTAGCAACACAAAACCAAATCCAAGGAACCGAAGGAATGAGCAATCTCAAGCCATTACTTTGAAAAGCGGTATTGAAATCAACAAAGATATTGGAATCAAGGCATCCATTGAAGAAGTTCCAAAAGATGCAGTTCCACAGATGAAGGAAAAATAAGCAAAGGAAAAAGATCAAGAAAGAATCACTCCACCTCTACCATTTCCAAAGCGTCTCCAGAAAAACAAACTAGACAAGCAGTTTGCTCGATTCTTGGAGGTCTTCAAAAAGCTGCATATCAACATTCCATTTACAGAAGCATTGGAAGAAATGCACAACTATGTAAAATTCATGAAAGATATTCTTTCATGAAAATAGAGCTTGGGAGATTACGAGACAGTAGCATTAACAGAAGAATACAACGCCATCTTTCAAAGTAAACTTCCCCCGAAGTTGAAAGATCCCGACAGTTTTAATGTCCCATGCACCATTGGAGAACATTACATCGGTAAAGCTTTGTGTGATTTAGGTGCTAATGTTAATTTGATAGAACACTCGCATTTTCGAGAGGTGTAGTTGAAGATGTGCTGGTCAAAGTCGACAAACTCATTCTCCCAGTAGATTTCATTATCCTTGACATGGAGGAAGACAAAGATGTACCTATCATCCTTGGGAGACCATTCTTGGCTACAAGTCGAACTGTTATTGATGTACAAAAAGGAGAACTAACCATGAAAGTACAGGTCCAAGAAGTTACCTTCAATGTTTTCAAAGCCATGAAATTCCCGAATGATGAAAAGGAAGATGAATGTTTCAAAATTGATGTTGTTGATATTATCATCCAGGATACTGATGCAATGCCACCTCCCACAGATAAACTTGAAGCTTGCATCACCAACATGACTGACAGTGAGCTAGATGATGAAATTCTGGAATATATCAACTATCTTGACAAGCCATTTCGCTTCAAATAGATACCATAGGTGGAAAGTCTGGAACTACCGAAAAAGGAGCGAATCAAGCCTTCGATTGAAGAACCACCGCAGCTGGAGCAAAAGCTACTTTCGAGCCATCTCAGGTATGTATTCTTAGGAAACTCTTCTGAATTACCTGTGATTATTTCTTCGTCGCTATCATTGGAGCAGGAAGAAAAGTTACTGAGAGTGTTACAAGAACACAAGAAAGCCATTGGCTGGACTATAGCAGACATTCAAGGCATTAGTCTATCATTTTGCATGCACAAGATTCTGATGAATGACGAGTACAAACCCATTGTGCAGCATCAACAGAGACTAAATCCAATCATAAAGGAGGTCGTGAAGAAATAAATTATCAAATGGTTGGATGCTGGCATCATCTACCCCATCTCTGACAATACTTGGGTGAGTCCTATGCAGTGTGTGCCAAAGAAAGGAGGAATAACTGTAGTCACAAATGAAAAGAACGAGCTGATTCCAACAAGAACGCTGACTGAATGGAGAATATGTATGGACTACAGGAAGCTGAACAAAACAACAAGGAAATATCATTTTCCGCTGCCTTTCAATGATAAGATGCTAGACAGATTGGCGTGACATGAGTTCTATTATTTTCTGGACGGATTCTCGGGGTACAATCAGATTGCCATCGCCCCAGAAGATCAGAAGAAAACCACTTTTACATGTCCGTATGGTACTTTTGCTTTCCGCAGAATGCCATTTGGACTATATAATGCTCCTGCCACATTTCAACGTTGCATGATGGCCATCTTCTCAGACATGCTGGAACAAAGTGTGAAGGTTTTCATGGATGATTTCTCTGTGTTTGGAGATTCTTTTGACCACTGCTTGCAAAATCTGGAACAAGTGTTACAAAGATGTGAAGATACCAACCTGGTACTAAACTGGGAGAAATGCCACTTCATGGTGCATGAAGGTATTGTCCTGGGACATCTGATTTCACAAAAGGGAATCGAGGTAGACAAAGCAAAGATCGAGACAATTGAAAAACTACCTCCACCAACAACTGTCAAAGGGATTCAAAGTTTTCTTGGACATGCAGGTTTTTACAGGAGATTTATCAAAGTCTTCTCAAAGATTGCTAAACCTCTGTGCAATCTTCTAGAGAAAGATGTGCCTTATTGGGTTTCTAGGTTAGTCCCAAGATCATTAAGCATTTAAACATGTGTGAATACAACAAAGAAGTATGGCGGAATCATACTTACAATGATCAGCTTTTGCGATGTAAGGAACAACAAAAAATCTTCAAGCTTTTCCTCCATGAAGCTCACGGCTTTGGCCTCCATTTTTGTGCTCCTTGATTTCTCCAAGCTCCAAGCTTTAAGTGTGTATTCCATGCTCAAGGGTTTGTTTCCCTATCACCTTTGTAAGACTCCAAATGTGTGCTAGCACTCTTGAAATTTTGCCACAAAATTTCTATTTCCCCTTGGTGAAGCTCACGACATTGAAGGAAATGGAAGAGAGAGTTCTTGGACCTTGGCCGAATGTGAGGGAGAGGAGAGAAGTGAGGAAGATGAGATGGGTTTTGTGTATTTGGTTTTTCCAAAAAACTAATACCAAAATCAAAGTCAAAAAGTACAAGGCAATAAAGCCTTTCAACCACCCACATCACTCATGAATAGTGACTGACATCACATCACTCAAAGTGACAAGACATCCATCACTTGAATGACTAAATATGTGACGTTTGATGTGACTTGTGGGCCGCATTTGAATTCAAAATGCTAGTGGGCCCGCAAACACTCTCGGGCTCGGGTTCGCTAATTCCGAATTAACAAATTTTCTGTTGCGACGTAATTAAATCAAATTCAATTAAATAATTGTGCCTAGCAAAATTACTTTTCACGTCGCTAGCGAATTAATTCTAAATTAACTCCTTCGCCCGAATTAAAATCTAATTTTAATTCTGCGTCGAAATCCAATTTCGTATAATATATCGAATAAATTATTTTATCGATTAATTCCAAATTAATCGTTCTCTCTCTTTAAATAATATTTTATCCCAGATATAATATCTCCGTAATCAATCCCAGATTAATTTTCTCTCTCATCTAATTAATCCCAGATTAATTATGTGCGAGTCATACGTCATCGGTGAATCTTGTCTGCCCTGCACGAAGCACAAATCAGATCTTTGGTAACTAGTCTCTATAATCGGATAATCATGACCTAGTTATATTATCCCGATGACTGCAGTACATAAGAGCACCAGTTCTGTATCCTACGTGATCATCATCTCTACTATGACTGGAGTGATACTTCCGTCTTGACATCACACCCAATACACTACGATTCTCAATATACCCAGAAGAGGCGTACACAGAATCTGTTAAAGCCCTGGACGACCAAAACCAAAGTATATTGATTGTCGCAAGTATTAGCGGTGCAAGTCTCAGGTTATGACCAAATACACCTACCCTGATTCGGACTTCCATAGACACATAGTCATACTACCAATGGAATTCCAAGGGGTCTATCCAGAGCGAAGTTGTTTCCGTACCATCGGTAAACACAACCTCCTATTACACTTGCATGAGTATCAAATACCCAAATATATGAGAACTATGTTGTTATGCTCATACAATGCGCATAAGTGTAATACTAGTCTTTTACGCATTATCGATGTCCAATCTCGATAATACTCTGACTAGGGTGTTTAATGATTAAACCTTCGTGGATTGATATTGTCTCATATCATCTCAATCTGGAACTAATGATATGGACTTTTATCATTTATATATCTCGGTAATCTAATTAAAAATGATAAAAGAGCAATTTCCTTTGTCACATAGTTAATTTGTACAACAACACCATGTTCTGTACAAATAATGATGCTATGGGTCATAATTGTCCAACATACCTTTCAACTTCACCAAAGAATGCCACGAAGCTTTTGAAATCCTGAAACAGCAGCTGGTCTCTGCCCCCTGTTTGCTATTCTAGGTCTCCAAGATTGAATTAAACAAGCATGAACATGTGTGAATACAATGACGGAAGTTGCGAAATACTTACATCGAGCGGTTAAGCGACGAAGGAGGCAACAAAATTCAGATTTTGCTCACTGGTTTCTACTCGGTAGTGGCTGCTGTTATGCTCACTGGTTTGTGCGGTAGTGGGCTGCATTTTGCTCATCATTTTCGGCCATTGGAGGTCCTTGAACAAGCTCCAAGCTTCGTGAAATGTTTCCCGGCTCATGGGTGGACTTCCCTATCACCTTCGCATTGATCCCGGAGTGTGCTAGCACTCTTGTTCTTGCCACAAAAACACATTTTGCTTCCCTCCATTTTCAGTTCTGCCCAGCAGAGAAATGAAACCAGAAAAGGCTTGAAAGAGATGAGCAATTTTGGCTCCAAAAGTGAACCAACGTGAGAGAGAGAGAGTTGTTAAAATTAATTGGTATTTAATTTCCAAAATCAAAACATATACCAAATAAGTAAATAATAATATATTTCACTCAAGCTATCAAAAGCTTTTCCATAACTCCCATCAAGTCACATCTATCACTCAAGTTGTCAAGTCACATCACTCAAAGTGACAAGTGATTTGACGCTTGATGCGACTAATGATTTGACGCTTGATTTGACGTGCCGCACTTGAATTCGAAATGCGAATGCACTCGTAAATAATCCCGGGATCGGGTTCGCTAATTCCAAATTAATGAATTTTCCATTGCGTCGTAATTAAATGACTACGCCTAGCGAAGTCACTATTCACGTCGCTAACGAATTAATTCTAAATTAACTCGTTCGCCCAAATTAAAATATAATTTTATTCCGCGTCGAAATCCAATTTCGTTTAATATATCAATATATTAATTTATCGATTAATTCCAAATTAATCGTTCTCTCTCCTTTAAATGATATTTATCCCAGATAAAATATCTTCGGAATTAATCCCAGATTAATTTTCTCTCTCATCTAATTAATCCCAGATTAATTTAAAAGTGCGAGTCATACGTCATCGGTGAATCTTTGGGAAGCGACCAATGAGATCTCCGGATATGTTGGCAGTAAATTCGGTAGTCGGACTATCCGAACACGTAAGTACCTCGTACTACGTTTATACCGATTTACAAGACAATGTTGGCCTCTAGCAAAGCGCCATGCCTCCCCAATTCTCCGGAAATATCCTTACAGGAATAAATGATCTATATCAGGCGTAGTATACATAGTATTGCGTATTTCTGTCCAGTATCAGATGATCACATGCGAGGCTTGGGGCTGGTACAGTGTCTGCCCCGTACGAAGCATATATCGGATTACGAGCAACTAGTCTCTTTAATATCGGATAATCATGACCAAGTCATATTATCCTGACGGTTGCAACCTTATATAGAGAGCCAGTTCTGTATCCATGCGCGATCATCAACTCCATATGACTGGAGTGACACTTCCGTCTTGACATCACACCCAACACACTACGATTCTCGATATAACCAGAATTGGCGTACACAGAAACCGGTTAAAGCCCTGGATGACCTCAACCAAAGTATATTGATTGTCGTATGCATTAGCGGTGCAAGTCTTAGGTTAAGACCAAATACACCTACCCTGATTTCGGACTTCCATAGACACATAGTCATACTACCAATGGAATTCCGAGGGGGTCTTATCCAGAGCGAAGCTGTTTCCCGTACCATCGGTGATATATAACCTCCTATTACACTTGCATGAGTATCCTATACCCAAATATACGAGAACTATGCCGTTGTGCCCTCACAACGCGCACAAGTGTAATACTAGTCTTTTACGTATTTATCGATGTCCAATCTTGATAATACTTTGACTAGGGATATTTAATGATTTATCCTTCGTGGATTGATACTGTCTCATATCATTCTCAATCCAGGAACAAATCATAAGGACCTCCTATCATTTATATATCTAGGTGATCTAATCACAAATGATAAGAGTGCAATCTCATTTGTCACATAGTTAATTTGTACAACAACACCGTGATCTGTACAAATAGTGACGCTATGGGTCATAATTGTCCAACAATCTCCCACTTGGCCTATAGCCAGTCACTCGAGTGCTTGACACCCGAACTATGTACGGTTGGCTCAAACTGCTGAGAAATGCTTCGTCAGCGGATTTTCATGGTTATCATCTGATGTGATTTATTTGATCATCACATCGCCACGATGTATGATCCGAACGAATCAGATGAATATCGAAGTATGTATCTAGATCATTGATGAGACCATTAATTCTTTAGCCTGTGCTCAAGCCTAGCTCAGCTGCTAACAGAATTATATCTAATCTAATTAGATTTATTATCGACCCAGAAGGCTTCTATTGCCGCTTCAGCTGTAGCAATAACCGCATTGTTGTTTATTCGGTAACATTATCTTGCTTGGAAGATTTCCAGCTCACTGTTCCGTTATTCAAACTGTATAGTACCGTTTGCGACTTTTAGTCGTTTTATCGGTTTAGGAAACTTGCTACAGTGATCCCAGTCACTTCAAGTTCTCATTCTCCACAGATTAAGATAGCATCCTTAGTTCTCTAAGATACTAACGGATGTTCTTAACATCAATCCAGTGACTATCACTTGGATTGGCCTGATTGTGAATCCATATGCTCAAAGCGTATGAGACACCAGGTCGCGTACATTTTCAATGTACGAGTTCTCGGAGAGTTTTCTCGAAGGCCACGCTTCACTGATTGTATTATGGGAATATCATTTCCAAGAAATGACATATTATCATTATTTTATAGGACAGCCACTGTCAGTGCGCTCCCACTAACCCTCTTATATACACAAGAATCATTTCGTTTTGAATTAAATCATACTCCATTATGATTATATCAAAACGATAATTCCAAGAACCTAATGCTTGCTTCAATCCAAACATGGATTGAATAACCTGCAAACCTTGTTTGCTAGTTTTGGTACGACAAAACCGACATGATGTTGTAAACATCTTCCGAAAGGTTTCCTTTTCAGGAAAACGATTTTCCCGTTAAGCTGACATATTTCACTAATGAAACATGCAGCTTTAGCAACACAATGTTGATAACGATACCTTTCCGCTAAAAGCCTAGCTTTATACGTTGGTATGTTGCCATCCATGTATGTCTTCCTTGAAGAATTATAAGTACCAATAGGCACAATGCCTTGCGGTACATCAACTAGTATCCAAACTAAGTTGATTTACATGGAATCCATTTCGGACTCATGACACTTTGCCATAATTAGGGAGTCGATACCATGTATCACTACCTCATACGTAGTCAGTTGGTATACCTCAATAAGATAGACATCTTTATGAGGTGAGATCAGAAACCCATACCCCATGTTGTTTTCTGACTCTCTCCGACATACGTGGTTCTTGTGTATTTGAAGATTATGGTATAGTTTCATCCTTGATGAACTAGAAGTGTTCCATTAGGATTCGGTGCCTGGAATAGTATCACTCCGATTTTCATCGAGTTATACTATCCTCCCACTTACCACTGCATATCGGTATTCCTCTTAGGAAAACCACATGGTGAGCAACAATCTAATTTTTCTCTTGTGAGTTGTATAAGTACAATACTTTGGTATCCCTAGGATAACCTACAATTGGCACGAAATCTGTCAAACAGATTTTATGGAACCTTATTCTAAATAAGTTCTGCACTGTTAATGCTTATCCGTTGAAGGAAATGGTAGTTCAGAGCGACTCATGATTAACCTAATCATGTCTAACAAAATTCGGTTACTCGGTTCGGACACACCGTCACTTTGACGTGTTCCGGGAGGAGTCCTCATTGAAAGAATACTTTACTCTTTCAAGTAAACTATAAACTTATTTCTTAAGTATTTTCCATTACGGTCTTACCGTGACGGTTTAATACTTTAGCCGATCTGTTTGTCTACTTCGTGTCGAAACTGTAAAAGTTTCCGATTTGTGTTTCAAAGAAACACATAACCATAACGCGATGCCACATCCGTATAGGTGAGGAAATATTCATATCCACATCTAGCCTAGCTAGACATGGGCCCACTTGATTTACTATGAACTAGGGCTAACAGATCAGTGGCAGTTACACTTTTACCAAGTAAATAGTGTTTTAGGCACATTGCCCAATAAACTAGATTCGTAGACTTTATTTGATTGGAATCAAATTTGTCCTAGTACCCACTCTTCGAAAGTGTGGATATACGATTCTTGTTTAATTGTGTCCCAGACAACAATGCCACAAATTAGTTTCTTCTGATCAAATCAGTTTGAGCTATTTATTTGTCATGTTATATATATTTGAGATTTATTTATATTCAAAATATAAATTCTGTTATTCACATCTAATGTGTTTATCTCAATATCATCTTTATATAATAAAACACTTTAGTGTTCTAGAATATAAAGGTTCATCCGCAACGGATTAAACACTGATATAGAGATAATGTTTCTAGTCAAACTAGTTACATTATAACAGTTTCTAAATTTAAGTACACACCCGAGGGTAGTTCCTAAACTTAGGTATCTACGGTTAAAGCAGCGACTTTCGGCCCGTTTCCAATTCGCAGATAAATCTCTATTGAAGTCAGTATCCTGTTCATAACAGATTCTGCACATCAATATATTTATGTATCACACTAAGTATTTAAAATCTAATTTTAATGCTAATAGTGAACATATTTATGACAATCATATTTGAAGTCGCAGCCTTGCTCGCTCTTCAATTCTTTTTTGGGATATGTCATTTATCTTCCCAGAAGATTATAATGATATTGCCTTTGCCCTTTTCAACACTCCAGAAGCCTATGGCCTTCTAGAATATCGAAGTAAGGTGCGCCTTGCGCTACTTGCTTATTGCAATCTTTGACTTTGTCTCCTTGAGAATAGTCATTAACTCCCCAAGAGTTATTAATTGTAATTTAGTACTTCTAAAATCTAAGTATAGATTTATGACGATTCTTCAATTTCAGTATCATACTTTAAGGATCCATCCTTAGTTCTGATTCAGAAATTAAGGAGTCTACTGCGGTAAGTATAATGGATTAAGCACTTAAGTTATCATCACATAAATATTCCTTGGATTTACGCTCTACCTTTTGCTTAATTCCGGGCTTAGGCCTAATATGTTATTTTATCAAATAAATTAACTTATTAGTTCCAGGACCATCCTGAAAATTTATTCCCATTTGAAATTAAACCATTTAAATACATTTTCCCTAGGATTATGTTTTAAATGTCAATCTTTCAATTTTATCTTGATTCTAATAGTCCAACTATTTAATCAACGATTTTGGTACTATTTATTATAATGATTATTATAGTCCAACTATACAATCAACTATAATTTAAATTAATTAACCTCAATTATATTTATTCTATAGTCAACTATAAAATCAACTATAAGATGAAATTAATTAATTCAAATATATTGATTACTATAATCCAATTAATAATCAACACTATAATACAATCAACTGTTTTATTAAAACAACAATTTAATATTAGTCCAACTAACATTTAATATATATGACGTAATGATGTTGGTTTGAGCGCGTATGGCAAGTAATTAAATGAATATTACAAATTCAATTCTTGCCTCCCACTATTTTTCGGCGAGCCTCTAACCCTCTGTCGAGTACTCGGGAAACCTTGTTTCCTAGCGGGCTAGGATCCCGTTAAATATCATACAATCTTGACTTTGGCCAACTAATTGTATAATAATTAACTAGGTAGATCTCTAAGATCAATTGGATCCAATCCAATTCCTAGATCTAGTAGGCGGACATCCAAGTCCTAAACATATATCTTATATATGCCAATACATCCAATGTATTACCTAACCTTTTTCCTCTAAATCAACTAAGCCTTGGATTTGGTACAACAAACTTAGTGATCCCAGTCAAGCGCGACCCATTGACCATGGAAATCTTCGTAATCAATGTCGATGGACAAGAAGTGGTCTTGACTTTGGCCAACAAACCACAACTTGGACAAGACACTGACATGTAACAAAGCTCTCGTGATTCAAACACATCTTCGACAGACAAAGGCCTTGACTTTGGCCAACAAGCCAATGCCGTCTTAGATCTTGAGCAAGAATCACTCAATGGAAGGAAAGACGCTTAATATTATGAGGGTTTTTCGCGTGCAAATTGGCAACCAATTATTATCTTTGTTAAGGTCTCATCATCATACACCCTAAAACATGCATTCTAAACACATAATAAAGCGCATATGAAAAATAATAATGATATGCGGATGGATACTTTATACATTGATCCTAGATCAAATCTCTCCATTTCTCTCTCCAGCTAGCACATGTATACTTCTTCCCGTTACACTACACTTCTAAAGAAACCTCATTTACATTGAGGGGAATGGGTGAGAAGAGAATACAAAGAATAGAGAGGTAATAAGGCTGGACGCGCAGGTCCAATTAATAAATCAAATTTATTACACAATTTCTAAAATTGTCCCACCCATCTAATATCAATCCGATATACATTATTCATGCATCACACCACACAAGCATGTTATCAATCAATCTAATCAAATTAATTAATATGATAATTAGTGATAATCCAATGTTCAAACAAAGATTTGATTTTGCTCGAGCCAAACCTGTTTTGTGAATAAGTACTTAAAGTACGAATTCTTGAATAAATTAAACTAAAAACATTCAAATCAATTTAATATGCATTTAATTCTAATTCACTATTTAATTCCAAATTAAATGTCACACTTTATTTACGAACCTTTACTACTTAAATTCCAAATTTAATCGTTACGGGTCTCAAAGCCCGATAAACTCCAACGTCAATTTAATTAAAGTCCAATGGGCTTTTAATTAATTTCTCGAGGCGTGGACTTTTGGTCAACTCGGGTCAAACCGAATAACCAAAATCCAATCTGGGAGTTACCCCATAAGCCCAGAAATCAATCTTGGCCCATTAGGCCCAATTTAACTTTAAAGGTCCATTGTTGTATTTGGGCTTTATGGAAGCGGTTTTGGGCCCAATTGGATCCAATCCAATTTGCCTTAACCCAACTTTGTACAACAAAGCCCATTAAGCCTAATAACAACATTTAAGCCCAAATACAATTTCAAGCCCAATTAATTAAACACAAAAATTCCAAATTTCCCATTTAATTAAACTAAAGTGTATTAACATAATTAATCACCCAAATTAATATTTCCAAAACACAAATTAGGCTAATTAATCATGCTTATTTACATCAATTAGTGTCCAACACAAAATTAATCAAAAAAATCAAACCCAAATCATGCTTATTGTTCTCGGCAATGGAAGGGAAAATTATGTCCGATTCGGTTTCAATCCGATTAAATCCACAATCGACATTAAATCACATTCCCGATTGATTCCAACTCATCCAATGAATCAAAAAAAACAAAAAATCACCAAGAACACAAAGGGCATTATTTTCGGCCAAGCTCAAAAAATTGGGGAAATTTGCTCCAAACAAGATTTCTTCAAATTGATCAAATCAATCATCAATAAAAACACATTTAAACACATTCATTCATCCAATTTCACAAATCATGCTCAACAAAATTTTACCCAAATTTTAACCCCTATTCGTATTTCATGCTTTTACTCGCTCTGATACCATTGTTTTCTATTCTAGGTCTCCAAGATCGAATTAAACAAGCATGAACATGTGTGAATACAACGACGGAAGTTGCGGAATACTTACATCGAGCGGTTGAGCGACGAAGGAGGCAACAAAATTCAGATTTTGCTCACTGGTTTGTACTCGGCAGTGGCCGCTGTTCTGCTCACTGGTTTGTGTGACAGTGGGCTGCATTTTTCTCCTCATTTTCGGCCATTGAAGGTCCTTGAACAAGCTCCAAGCTTCGTCAAATATTTCCCGGCTCATTGGGTGGACTTCCCTATCACATTCGCATTGATCCCGGAGTGTGCTAACACTCTTGTTCTTGCCACAAAAACACACTTTGCTTCCCTCTATTTTGGTTCTGCCCAGCAAAAAAATGAAACCAGAAAAGGCGTGAAAGAGATGAGCAATTTTGGCTCCAAAAGTGAACCAACTTGAGAGAGAGAGAGAGTTGTTAAAATTAATTGGTATTTGATTTCCAAAATCAAAACATATACCAAATAATTAAATAATAATATATTCATTCAAGCTATCAAAAGCTTTTCAACAACTCCCATCAAGTCACATCTATCACTCAAGTTGTCAAGTCACATCACTCAAAGTGACAAGTGATTTGACGCTTGATGTGACTAATGATTTGACGCTTGATTTGATGTGCCGCACTCGAATTCGAAATGCGAATGCGCTCGAAAATAATCCCGGGTGCGGGTTCGCTAATTCCAAATTAACGAATTTTCCGTTACGTCGTAATTAAATGATTACGCCTAGCGAAGTCCCTATTCACGTCGCTAAAAAAATAATTCTAAATTAACTCATTCGCCCAAATTAAAATAAAATTTTAATTCCGCGTCGAAATCCAATTTCGTTTAATATATCAAATATATTAATTTATCGATTAATTCCAAATTAATCGTTCTCTCTCTTTTAAATGATATTTTATCCCAGATAAAATATCTCCGCAATTAATCCCAGATTATTTTCTCCCTCTCTTTTAAATGATATTTTATCCCAGATGAGTCATACGTCATCGGTGAATCTTTGGGAAGCAACCCATGAGATCCCCAGATATGTTGGCATAAATTCGGTCGTCGGACTATCCGAACACGTAAGTACCTCGTACTACGTTTATACCAATTTACAAGACAAGGTTGGCCTCTAACAAAGCGCCATGCCTCTCCAATTCTCCGGAAATATCCTTACAGGAATAAATGATCTATATCAGGCGTAGTATACATAGTATTGCGTATTTCTGTCCAGTATCAGATGATCACATGCGAGGCTTGGGGCTGGTACAGTGTCTGCCCCGTACGAAGCATATATCGGATTACGAGCAACTAGTCTCTTTAATATCGGATAATCATGACCAAGTCATATTATCCTGACGGTTGCCAACCTTATATAGAGAGCCAGTTCTGTATCCATGCGCGATCATCAACTCCATATGACTGGAGTGACACTTCTGTCTTGACATCACACCCAACACACTACGATTCTCGATATACCCAGAATTGGCGTACACAGAAACCAGTTAAAGCCCTGGATGACCTCAACCAAAGTATATTGATTGTCGTATGCATTAGCGGTGCAAGTCTCAGGTTAAGACCAAATACACCTACCCTGATTTCGGACTTCCATAGACACATAGTCATACTACCAATGGAATTCCGAGGGGGTCTTATCCAGAGCAAAGCTGTTTCCCATACCAATGGTGAAACACAACCTCCTATTACACTTGCATAAGTATCCTATACCCAAATATACGAGAACTATGCCGTTGTGCCCTCAAAACGCGCACAAGTGTAATACTAGTCTTTTACGTATTTATCGATGTCCAATCTAGATAATACTCTGACTATGGATATTTAATGATTTATCCTTCGTGGATTGATACTGTCTCATATCATTCTCAATCCAGGAACAAATCATAAGGACCTCTTATCATTTATATATCTAGGTGATCTAATCACAAATGATAAGAGTGCAATCTCCTTTGTCACATAGTTAATTTGTACAACAACACCGTGATCTGTACAAATAGTGACGCTATGGGTCATAATTGTCCAACACCCCCATCATAGTAGCACCAAACTGGACCCTTCAATTTGATGTGATTTGCGATGCTAGTGATTTTGCTGTAGGTGAAGTTTTGGGACAACGTAAAGCAAAAATCTTCCATACCATTTACTACTCCAGCAGAACTTTGAATGAAGCTCAAGTCAACTACACAACCACTGAAAAAGAGTTGCTCGCAGTTGTCTTTGCTTTTGATAAATTCTGCTCCTATCTGCTGGGTCCCAAAATGGTGGTCTACACATATCATTAAGCAATCAAATATCTGATCGTAAGAAAGATGCCAAACCCAGACTGATCCGTTGGGGTGCTTCTACTGCAAGAATTTGACGTGGAGATCCAAAACAGGAAAGGGATAGAAAACCAAGTGGCAGATCACTTATCGAGGCTCGAGAAGAGAGAAACAGTTGGCAATGAACTGTTAATCAAAGAGACTTTTCCAGATGAACAACTATTTTCCATGAAACAATAGGATGTCCATTGGTATGCTGACTATGTAAACTACATAGTATCAGGAAAATGGCTGTTGGAATGGACACATCAGCAACAGAGGAAGTTCTTCAAAGAAGTCAAACACTATGTCTGGGATGAGCCGTACCTGTTCAAATGCTGTGCTGATCAATTACTGAGATGTTGTGTTCCACAGGAGGAGGTCAATAGTGTTCTACAGCATTGTCATTCATCACCATACGGCGGACACTTCAGCGGGAATAAAACTGCAGCCAAAGTCCTACAATCAGGTTTGTTCTGGCCCACTCTTTTTAAATATGCTTACTTATTTGCTCTTCAATGTGACAGGTGCCAGAGAACGGGAAATATTTCAAGAGAAATGAATGACCTCTGCAAAATATTCTGGAAGTGGAGATATTTGATGTATGGGGTATTTATTTTATGAGACCCTTTGTTCCATCATTCAGAAACCTGTACATACTAGTTGTAGTAGATTACGTCTCCAAATGGGTTGAAGCAATTACACTGCCATCAAATGATTCAAAAGTGGTGATTAAATTCCTTAAAAAGAATATTTTCACTCGCTTCGGAACACCTAGGGCAATTATCAGTGATTGAGGCATATATTTCTGCAATAAATACTTCGATGCACTGCTATCCAAATATGGAGTTACTCATAAAGTTGCCACTACCTACCATCCGCAGTCAAATGGACATGTTGAAGTTTCAAATAGGGAGATCAAAAGAATCTTG
Source organism: Zanthoxylum bungeanum (assembly GCA_019454045.1). Lineage (NCBI taxonomy): Eukaryota > Viridiplantae > Streptophyta > Magnoliopsida > Sapindales > Rutaceae > Zanthoxylum > Zanthoxylum bungeanum. The sequence goes on along the minus strand of SKCR01041999.1, from coordinate 32,079 downwards.
GAGAGAACCATTGGATCAATAAGGAATGACTAGTCTATAAAATTGGATGATGCATTATGGGCCTACCGGACATCTTACAAGACACCCATTAGTATATCCCAATATCAAATGATGTTTGGGAAAGTGTGCCATCTGCCAGTGGAGCTTGAACATAAAATATACTGGGCACTGAAGAAGTTAAATCTTGATCCACAAGCAGCAGGAGAGAAACGACTCCACCAACTCAACGAAATGGAGGAATTTTGCCTACAGGCTTATGAGAATGCTAGATTATACAAAGAAAAGACCAATAAATGGCATGACCGAAAAATAGTGCGCAGACATTTGGATCCAAGGCAGCAGGTGTTGTTATACAATTCGAGGTTGAAAATTTTCCCTGAAAAGTTGAAATCAAGGTGGTCAGGTCCATTTGTGATCACTCAAGTTTTACCATATGGAGCTGTTGAGTTACTTGATCCTAACACCAATGAAACATCCAAAGTTAACAGTCAGTGTGTCAAGCACTACTGGGGAGAATCATTTGAGCGACAAAAAGAAAATGTCACACTTTCAGATCTAGCCTAACGTTCGGGTAGTCATGTCTAGCCGACGACTTAAACTTAGCGCTAGCTGGGAGGCAGCCAATGCAATTCGTGTATATATTCAGATTTGGTGTGTTTTATTTTGGTGTGTTTAATTTGTATTTTCAGGACGGAAGAAGTTCTCACAAATCTTCACAAGTGTAGACATGGTACAGAGGTACAACGATGCTGTCCGGGCTCACGGCCCGGTTGTGAGTACGGAGTAGCCCACTAGGGACTAAATCGGAGAATAAAAGAGTTGCCACCCAGTGTGAACTAGGAAATGATTTAAGGCCGCACTCACCCCTCGCAAAGGAAGACCTCAAACCATTGGGTTCAGAATGGTCCCTTACTTATGCCAATTGTAATGAAATGATTTATGCGATAGTATAACCAAGTCTTATGCAACACATACAAGATAATTTAATCAACAAACAAGTTTGCACACCCATAAACATAAATAAATAAAAAAGAAAGACAAATGCATAATTCCATAGACGTACTAAACAAAGAAGTGTAAAAAAATGATAATAAATAATAATAATCGAAGTGCTAATAATAATGGCAGATAATCCAGTGCATAATATAAAATAAATGATCAAAGAAGCAAACATGCATAAAATATGATGAAAGGAGGTAAGTTCACTGTATGTGCATTCGTGTAGCATTCGGAAACGCGTTCAAACGGTAAACAGAATGCATGCATTCGTATAGCGTTCAGAAATGCGTTCGAACAAAAATGAGGCAGGATGCATGCGTTCATATAGCATTTGAGAACGCGTTCAAATGAGATTACCAAAGTGGTATCTAAAATGACATAAACGCGTGCGCGAGCGTTTTTCAAGCGGTAAGTGGAGTTGTATCCCAAGTACAGACTGCACTACCGTCCATTCAGATTCGGCTACAGACTTTATGTCTGGGTTTCCATCCGATATACCACAAGAGGCAACACTCAAGTATTAACACAACATGAATGCGAAGTGAAAAATGAAAAATGACAACCAAAAAAGGAGAATAACAAGATCAACAGAAGAAGGGTGTGACCAAGAGCTTTGGCCAATGTCCATATGGGATCTTGTATACCCGGCGCGATAAAACATTGTGGTAAAGGTAGCCTTTAGACATTTCCCTCGAATAGAGGACCTTTAATCCAACATGATTAACCCATTCACACGAGATAACAATACATGGATAAACAAAACAATAACACACGGAAAGTAAATAACGAAATATAAAAGAGATACGACCAAGGCCGACATCTATATGGGATCTCGTATGCCCGATTGAAAGTATTTCACATTCAATCAAGCATACTTCGTCCGGCGCGGCAAAACGTCGTGGTAAAGGTAGCCTTTAGGCATTTCCCTCGAATAGAGGACCTTAATCCAACATGATTAGCCAATGCGCACTAGATTAACAATGTATAAATAAATAAAGAAATAACATGCGGAAGTACATAATGAAATATAAAAGAGATGCGACCAAGGCCAACATCTATATGGGACCTCATATGCCCGATTGAACATATTTCACATTCAATCAAGTATACTTCGTTCGGCGTGGAAAAACATCGTGGTAAAGGTAGCCTTTATGCATTTCCTTCAAATATAGGACCTTTAATCCAACATGATTAGCCCATGCGCACTAGGTTAACAATACATAAATAAATAAAGCAATAACATGCAGAAGGTAAATAACAAAATATAAAAGAGATGCGACCAATGCCGACATCTATATGAGACCTCGTATACCCGATTGAACGTATTTCACATTCAATCAAGTATACTTCGTCCGGCGCGGCAAAACATTGTGGTAAAGGTAGCCTTTAGGCATTTCCCTCAAATGAAGGACCTTTAATCCAACTTAGTTAGCCCATGCGCACTAGATTGACAATGCATAAATAAATAAAGCAATAACATGCGGAAAGTAAATAACAGAATAATAAAATAGATGCGACCAAGGCCGAAATCTATATAGGACCTCGTATGCCCGATTGAACGTATTTCACATTCAATCAAGTATACTTCGTCCGGCGCAGCAAAACATTATGTAAGGTATCCTTTAGTCATTTCCCTAAAATGAAGGACCTTTAATTCAACGTAGTTAGCCCATGCGCACTAGATTAGCAATGCATAAATAAATAAATCAATAACATGCGGAAAGTAAATGACGGAACAATAAAAGAGATGCGACCAAGGCCAACATCTATATGGGACCTCGTATGCCCGATTGAACGTATTTCACATTCAATCAAGTATACTTCGTCCGGCGCGGCAAAACATCGTGGTAAAGGTAGCCTTTAGGCATTTCCCTCAAATGGAGGACCTTTAATCCAACGTGATTAGCCCATGCTCACAAGATTAACAATGCGTAAATAAATAAAGCAATACGTAGAAAATAAATAGCGGAATAATAAACATAAACAAGAATGAACAAAAAATTAAATAACAAAACGAAACACGCGCTTGAAAGTTTATCAAGCGGTACGTGGAGTTGTATCCCAAGTACAGACCGCACTACCGTCCATTCGGATTCGGCTACGGAATTTACGTCTAGGTTTCCCTCCGATATACCGCAAGAGATAGCACACAATCATTAAACCAATAACAATAATAGACCTGAACCCTTAAGACGCATGCAAGGAAATAATAATAGACAACCGAAAACAAGATAAATGAAAAATAGCAAAGGGTACCCTCAAGTCTTACCTTTTAAATTGCTTATTGGAAGTGCGTTACGCCGTCGCCGAAGGATTAATGCTCCGTAACTTTTCTGGTTCACCGGTTCAATGTTTTCATTCACTATTTTGCTGTTTTGAGCCGCTATTTCTCTGTATTCTTCATTTTTTTGGACTGTAGTTTTGGCTTACTATTTTGAGTGATCTTGGGACTGTTTTTACTCATGTTTTTGGTACAGTTCGAGGGCTGATGTGATGATTTAAGGGTTAATTTTATTGTTTTTGTTTTGGTCAAAGGGGCTGCTTATTATTGATGGTTTGTGGATAGTTTTTTGGTGTTCTTGGTGTCGGTCAGTGGCTGATTTGTGTGTATGTTTTAATTGCGTGTTAGGTATCAAATGGTGCCGATTGTGTGGCTTCGGGGGAGTGAGGTTTTAGTGTGTGGTTACGTGAGTGGCGAGGCTGTATTTTGGTGTGTTTCACGTGGCCATGTATGAGAGAGAGAAGCGTGGCTTATGGGTTTGTGTTTTTGGATGTGCAAGGTGTCTATATGGTGGGCTGTTTACCGAGTGTACGTGTCTTATGTGTGTGTCATGAGTGTCTTGGTTGTAGGGGTTGTTAGTGCGTGTCTCTGCTGGCAGTGTGTGATAGTATGTTGAATGTATGAGAGAAAGAAGGGGGTGTGTTGGCTGGTGAGTGCGTGTGAGTGGCGAGAAGAAGAGAGGCAAGAGACGTGAGGAAAATGAGAAAGAAGAAGGGCTTGTAGAGAGAGAGCCGAGAGCTGTGTGTTTCGGCTATCAAGAGGATAGAGAGGCTGCCCAAAGAGAGGTTAGAGACGAGGGTTTAGGGTTTCATGTTGTGTTATCTTTGTGAATGGATGGAAAAAAGAGAGTAGGGTTTTTGGTTTTTGAGAGAGAGGCGAGATAGAGAGATATAGAAAGAGGGGCGATTAGGGTTTTTTGGTTGTTGTTTGGTGTATTGTCAAGAAGAAACCGTTAGGGTTGGTTTTGTGTTCTTTATATAATAGTGTGCTAGAGTTAGGGTTGTGCATGAGTTTTCTAAACAAGGAAATAAATCAAACAATTAAGGGGATATATTTAATTAAATTATTTAGGAAAAAAATTGTGTATTTTTGGTGGGGAATATTTTTAATTTGGAAGGTGATTTATTTAGATTAGGAAGGGGATTTGATTGGATTTTAACATGTGTTAAATGTGATTTGAATACTTGGATTGGGCTTAGTGGGCCTGGGCGTGTGGCTTACAGTTAAAATAGAGATTAATCGAGCGAACCCGAGGCTAAACAAATGAATTAAAATTGATAAGGTATTTATTTTCTAAATTTTCCTTTCCGAAGTCCGTTTTCTCACGAATTCCGCAACTTATCGGGTAGTGCCTCCATGCGAGGCTCATCATCAGGCTTCATGCAAAAATGCAGTGTCTACACCGATTATTGGAGAAAAAATAATGGCCACAATTTTTTAATTTCTTGTTTTAATTAATTGGAAATTGATTTAATTATTTTGTGGTGTAAAAACATTAATCAAATTAATGTTATAAAAAAACCAACCAATTAAATCATGCCAAATGAAACCAATCAAAATTGGCCACTTTATCCAATTAAAACATGCCATTTATCTTACTTTATTAAGTAAATAAAATATTAATATTTAATTAATTCAATTATTCAACATTTGAATAATTAAATAATTAAATACAAATATCTCAAATATATGTATTATATTTACATTAAATAATCAAAATACATATATTAATAATAAATATCAAATATCACAATTCGACATTTAATAACTGGCCGAAAAGATGTCAAAAGCATGTATCTTCATTTAACCGTTAAACTACTTATAAATAATCAGTATTATTTATAAAAGTTTCCATAGTGCCCTACAAGTATATCTCATTAGTGAAACTCTCTAGGTTCAGGCATATCCGTCACGAAATCCAATTTCGTGTCCATAATCTACCTACACATAAATTATGATGAACACAGATAAAATCTCTGAACCATACAGGTCGAGGTCACTGCATACGTATAATCATTCCGTCACAGATATCCGGATTATCCCAGAGATATAGATATAAACGTCAAATCTCTTTAGGTATAATCATGTCGACGATTCTATTAGCAATCTCTTAAATAACACTTGGAACTGATTTCTACAGTGTACCACGGGCCCATGGATTTAACAAATTGCTAATTTCATAATGGATACCTATGCTCTGTACACAGAACTGACATATCCTATTTTGATACGCACAAGATATCTTGAGGATCAGTCCACACCTAACGAACAGATAGAGGTCTGATCTAAATAGATCGGTGACATGACTGCCATCAAATTATAGAGGATACCTCATATATCCACAGTGGTACCTCAAGTCGGAGGATCACTATGCTCACTCAACCCGAGAAGATTGTTATTGACGTTGATGTACCATCTATTAAGAATCTTCGGCGAGTCGTTCAACGTTTATTCGATATAAACACCTACTTGTCTATATGAGTCTCCTGAGACTCATGGTTCATTGAGAAACCATTAGAATCCAACATTCGAATATACGACACGTACTGGTCTCAGCGGGTTTACTTACTGACCAAGTAATTGTAAACCTTGACCAGGAACAGTTAAAGAATGATACTGTTATGTTACTACTCAATGTCAGTTGCGACGCCTTTGCAACTGTATCATAACCAATCACTCTATGGTCATTTACGTCTTTACCATATAATAAAAGAATTTATATTACAGAAATTGTATATTATATTCATTAATAAAATATTTACAAGAGTATTTGTAGGGAAATACACAAGAAATTGGCGCTCAGAGCACCTACCCTAAAAAAATCTCCCACTTGCTCTAGTGCCAATATCGATTGTATCTAATACCCATCGACTCCAAATGCTTATCAAATAAATTCGGAGGTATGGCCTTCGTGAGCGGGTCTGCTACATTATCTTCACTGGGAACTTTGCACATGACGATGTCACCTCGCGACACAATCTCTCGAATGATGTGGTATTTTCGTTCACATGCTTCGATTTTTGATGCTCCCTCGGTTTTTTGCTTGCGCAATGGCACCAGTATTATCAGAGTATAACGAAATTAGATTCTCGATACTCGGGACAACTCCAGTTCTGTGATAAACTTCTTAAGCCAAACAGTTTCTTTTGCAGCTTCAGAAGCAGCAATATTTCGGCTCTGTGTGGTGGAATCAGCTGTAGACCCTGTTTGGAACTTACCAACAAACTGCACCTCCGTTAAGGTAAATACGAATCCTGATGTAGACTTTCTATCATCGAGATCCGATTGGAAATCAGAATCCGTATACCATTAACCTGCAGTTAATTTCTCAATAAATGATAAATTATCCTTAGTACCTTTAAGATACTTCGGGATATGTTTAACGCCATTCAATGGTCATTTCCTGGATTGGACTGATATCTACTGTTACACTAACCACGTAGCTAATATCAGGCCTTGTACATAAGATAGCATACATAATGCTACTAAACATGAAACATAAGGCTGATTAGACATTCTAATCTTCTCATCTTTTGTTTGTGGACACATCTTCTTCGTAAGATGAATGTTATGTCTGAATGGTATATTTACTGTCTTACAGTTAGTAAAATTTTACCATTCTAAGATCTTATATATGTACGTCGATTGGGATAACCCAATAAGCTTCCTCTCTATCCCTAGAGCTTTATACCTAAGATAAAAGAAGCTACCGAGGTCCTTCATGGAGAAATTCTTACAGAGGTAAGTTTTGACGCCTTGCATCATTCCCTATTCATTCCCAATGATTAGGATGTCATCAACATAGAAAACCAAAAATATATCATACTCCCACTGGCCTTTTGGTACACACAGGATTCTTCCGTATTCTTGAGAAAACCATACAATCTAAAATCTCATCGAAACGAGATTCCAACTTCGCGAGGCTTGCTTAAGTCCATAAATGGACTTCTTAAGCTTACAAACCATGCCTGGGTTTCGCTGGATACAAAACCCTCCGACTGTTCCATATAAATTTCTTTATCAAGAAGAAACAACATTTAGAAAAAGTCGTTTTGACATCCATTGCCAAATCTTTATAATCATGGTAAGCAGCATAGACAATAAAATCTTTATAGACTTTAGCATAGCGACTGGTGAAAAAGTTTTCATCGTAGTTGACACCAGTCGCTGCGTGTACCTTTAGCTATCAGTCACCTTTCCGTCAGCCCCACGCTTCTCTTGTAAATTATTTACTACCCAATCGGAACAATTCATTTCAGGAAGCGGAACCAAGTCCCAAACTTGATTTGATGCATAGAGTCTAACTATGATTTCATGGCCTCTTGCCACTTCGTGGGAGTCGATGTCCAACATGCTTCTCTATGGTTTAAGGGTTAGTCTCTTCAATTAAGAGAACATCTAGATTTTTCTTGTATCAAATACAAGCTTTCAGGAGTCATTCACCCTTTGGGACTACAGAGTGTGTGGTTGAGGCCTTCATCTATTTTGAACTTTTAGGTTCCTCCACTATTCGTTGGTTCCAGTTGTACTTCATGAAGTTCAACATGTCTATGATTACTGTTAGACAGTAATGACCCATAGCGTCACTATTTTGTAAATGATATTGTATTATTGTACAAAATTAACTATGTAGTAATGAAATTGCCTTTTACCGTTTTGTAATTTAATTACTTTGATATATAAATGGTAAAAGTCCCTATGATTAGTTCCGGATTGTGATGATATGAGACAGTATCAATCCATAAAGGTTTAATCATTAAATATCCCTAGTCGTAGTATTATCGAGATTGGACATCGATAATGCGGAATAGACTAGTACTGCACTTGTGCATGTTGTGAGGGCACAACGGCATAGTTCTCATATATTTAAGTATTGGATACTTATGCAAGTGCGGTAGGAGGTTGTGTTTTACCGATGGTACGGAAAACAGCTTCGCTCTGGATAGACCCCGCGGAGTCCCATTGGTAGTATGTCTGCGTGTCTATGGGAGTCCGCTTCAGGGTAGGTGCATATGATCTTAACCTGAGATTTGCATCGCTAGTACTTACGACAATCGGTAAAATTTAGGTTTGGTGGTCCAGGGCTTTAACGGGTTCTGTGTATACCTCTTCTGGGTTTATCGAGAATCGTAGTGTACTGGGTGTGATGTCAAGATGGAAGTATCACTTCAGACATATGGAGATGATGATCGCGAGGGATACAGAACTAGTACTCTATAATGGTTGCAACCATCGGGATAATATGACTAGGTCAGGATTATCCGATTCAAAGAGACTGGTTGCTTGATGTCCGATATGTGTATCGTACGGGGCAGACACATATCCAGCCCCAGGCCTTACATGTGATCATCCGATACTGGTTCGATATACACTATACTACGGTATACTACGCCTGTTATAGATCTAATATTCCAGTAAGAATATTTCTAGAGAATTGGGTAGGCATGGCGTTTTGCTAGAAGCTAACCTTGTCTTGTAAATCGGTAAAAACGTAGTACTTGGTACGTACGTGTTCGAATAGTTCGACAACCGGATTTACTGCCAACATATCTAGAGGTCTCTTGGGTCGCTTCCCGAAGATTCACCGATGACGTATGATTCAAACTCGATTAATCTTGGATTAATTACGGAGAGACTTTATCTTGGATAAAGTACTATAAAAAGAGAGAGAACGATTAATTTAGAATTAATCGTAAAATTATTATATTCGATATAATAATCGGAATTCGATTTCGACGCGAAATTAAAATTAGATTTTAATTCGGGCAAACGAGTTAATTTAGAATTAATTCGTTAGCGACGTAAATAATAATTTCGCTAGGCGCAATTATTTATTTAAATTCGATTTAATTAACGTCGCGACGTAAGTTCGGTATTTCGGAAATATCGAACCCGAACGCGTGAGTGCACGTGGGCCCACTTTCATTTGAAACGTGTGGGGCCCACATGACACATGTCATTATTTGCATTATTTAATTGTTGATGTATTGCATGAAGATAGTGTACAAAGCACTCAAGGGTATTGCATGGAAATTGAGTGTTAGACACTCTAAGCCTTTGCATGGTTTGTGTCATAGTATATTATTATTTAATAATTATTATGACATAAATATAAATTGATTTTTGAAACAAAAATCAGATTCTCTCTCCCTCTCAATTACCGAAACAGTAAGCTCTCACAGCCCTCTCCATTTCTTCATTTTGTTGCAAAAGGCTTGAAGAAGAAAGTGTGTGTTGGAACATTAAATCACATATTTGGCTAGCACCATCAAGGGATCATACAAGGGTTATGGGAAACTCATCTTAGAGCTTGGAAGGATCAATTAAAGCTTGGAGCTTCTTTTTTCTGCTTGGCCGAATCCTTCACTGCACAAAGGAGCAACATTTGTTTCATCAAACGCATCCACATTCCGTTTTTGTGAGTATTGTTTCCGCCATACTTCAATATAGTTCATTCTTATATATATATTTTGCTTGTTTTTGATCTTGGGACATGGTTATTAGATTTCCAACAATGGTATCATTGAGCTAAAAAGCATGCAAATATATTAGGATGTTATTTGGGGAAAATTGTTTGAAGCATGATTTGATGAGTTTGCTTGATTAAATATGCTTAGATGTATGTTAAATAGATTATACATCATCAATTTCATGGAAAATAAATTGGATTAATTTTTCCAACCCAAATGAGGCTTGGCCGAATACATGCAAGCATGTGGACTAGATGATTTTTTAATTTTAAGACATTGGATGACTTGAAATAATATGGAGATGATCATTTGTAACTTGATTGGATTGAAAACGAAATCGGAACCATATTAATCACCTTGGCCGAATGCTTGATGAAGATTAGGGACTTGATTTTTTGATTAAATAATGTTGGACATGTATTTAAGATAAAAATATGATTAATAGATTAATTTGATATTTTGGGAATATTGATTTAAAGGATTAATCATGAAAATACACTTTAATTAATTAAGTTATAAAATTTGGAATTTTAAAATTTAGTTAATTGGGCTTAAATTGGAATTGGGCCTAAAACTATTATATTTGGTCATAAATGGGCTTGGTTGGGCCAAGTAGATTTGGACCATTTGGATTGGATCCAAAATGGGCCTAAATCACACCATTTAAGTCCAAATGTAATAAATGGGCTTTTATGTTTAATTGGGCCTTATGGGCTTGATATTGATTTTATGGCAAATGAGGGTGATTCCTTATTGGGCTTGGAAATTGGGTTTGACCCACATTGACCAAGGCCCAAGCCTAATGAAATCAATAGAAAGCCCATCGGACTTTAATTAAACGGACATTAGATGTTAGTTGGGCTTTGAGACCCAATGTACTAGATTTGGAATCTAAGTTATAAAAGCACAATAAAAGTGTAAATATTTAATTTAGAATTAAATAATAGGATTAGTATTGAATACGACTTAAATTGGATTTAACGAGTAGTTCGATATAATTCGTGAATTCATACATATGTATTTATTCTCAAAACGAGTTGGACTCGCGCAAATGCAAACAATTGTTTGAACATTGTATTGTCACCTAATTAAAGACTAATTAATTGGATTTGATTGGTTGTATAACATGCCTTGAATGAATGAATGAATGTGGATGTGTTGTATGAATAGTGTATATCGGATGGATATTAGAAGGGAAGGGTAATTTTAGAAATTATTGTAAATTTGGAATTTATAAATTGGACCTGCGTGTCCAGCCTTATCTTTATCTCTTTGTATTCTCTTCTCACCTAATTCCCCTCAATGTAAATGAGGTTTCTCTTATTGTATTATGTAATTGGGTAGAAGTAGAATAGTGCTAGGGGGAGAGAGAGGAAGGGAGGGAAAGGGAGTGATTTGTTCTAGAACAAGTTGTTTATATATCCATCCGCATATCACTATTACTTTACTTTACGCGCTTTATGATGTTTTAGAAGCATGCTTAAGGGTGTATGATGATGAGACCTAACAAAGATAAATTAATTGGTTGCCAATTACGCGAAAAATCCCTCAAACAATATTAAGCGATTTTCCTTCCGTTGAATGATTCTTTCTCAAGATCCGAAATTGGCATTGGTTTGTTGGCCAAAGTCAAGACCTTTGTCAATTGAGGATGTGTTTGAATCATGAGAGTTTTGTTCCACATCGGTGTCCTGTCCAAGTTGTGATTTGTTGGCCAAAGTCAAGATCACTTCTTGTCCATCGACATTGATTACGAAACTTTCCTTGTCAATGGGTCCCGCTTAACTGGAATCATTAGGTTTGTTGTGCCAAAGCCAAGGCTTAGTTGATTCAGAGGAAATGGTTAGGAAAATGTATTGGATACATTGACGTATGTATTAGATATATATGTTTCGGACTTGGATGTCCACCTACCGGATCTAGGAATTGGATGGGATCCAATTGATCTTCGAGATCTACCTAGTTAAATATCATACAACTTGTTGGCCAAAGTCAAGGTTGTGTGTTATTTAACGGGATCCTAGCCCACTAGGAAATTGGATTTCCCGAGTACTCAACAGAGGGTTAGAGACTTGTAGAAAATAGTGGGAGGCTAGTATTGAGTTTGCAATTTCATTCAGATACTTAGCTTTACGCGCTTACAAAATTTATTTCGTCAATTTTTTAACATTAGTTGGACTAATAAAATGTTATTTTTCTTGTAACAGTTTGACTGTACCCATTTTATCGTTAACTAGATAGTTGGACTATCGTAGTTAAGATGGCAAGCAAGGTAAATGTCCGAGACATCATCATGGGTGACAATGTCTTTAAGGGGAACTAAACTTCGCTGATTGGGAAATGAACCTAAGGATAGTCCTTGGGGCGGAGAGGATACTGTATACGATACAAAGACCTCTCGGGCCTAAGCCCACTGAGCCACTTGAGCTGGAGTTATGGAAAACTCACAGTGATGATTGTGACACGGCTCAGTCGATCATGCTTGCTTCAATGACTCAACACTTTCGTCGCCAAAATAGGGACTTGGATCCTTATAATATGATGGCAAGATTGCAAGATCTTCACCGCACTAATAAGCGGATGGCGAGGTACGAGTTAGTGAAGAAAATCTTTCGCTCCCGTATGACTGATGGTAGTTCTGTTGAGGTCCATGGGACTCAAATGATAGCCGATATTGATGAACTGGCTAATATGGGTATAGTCTTGGAGTCTGAGCTGGCTATAGATGTACTTCTACAGTCACTACCCGATACTTGGAAACAGATTGTCATCAACTACAAACTGATGAATTCGGATGACACTCTTGGAGAGTTGTTGTCAATTCTCAAGGAGTCAGAGAAAGAACTTCTGAAAGGCAACAAGCGCGAGGCGCACTTTGCAACAACATCTCAAACGCCGAAAGCTGGGCTCAAGGCAACTGGGGGTGTTAAGAAGAAGAAGCATAAGAACAAAGGCAAGGCCAAGTCAACAAAGGCTTCTGGGAAGCCAAGGGACAAGTCTCAAGATGTTTGCCTGAAATGCGGCAAGAGAGGTCACTGGAAGCGTGACTGCCGCATGAACAAGGGACATAAGGAGGACATACAGGCGGGCAAGGCTCCGGCCTCAGGTATGTTTGTTATTGAGATAAATATGACTACTTCTAGTCTTAATAAAAATTGGATTTTTGATTCTGGCTGTGGTTCTCATATTTGTACTGATGTGCAGGATCTGCATGATAGCAGGAGACTGGCTTCGGGGGGGGTTGATCTACGAGTTGGAAATGGAACTTCTGTTGCTGTTTTGGCCGTAGGCACTTTTGTTTTGGAACTGCCCTCGGGGCATGTACTTAAACTTTTGAACTGTTATTATGTTCCTAGTTTAACTAAGAATATTATTTCTGTATTTGTTAACCCAGTGTGGGTACACTTTTGTATTTAAAAACACCAGGTGTTATTTATATATGAATGATGCAGAAATTTGCAGTGCTGATGCAAATAATGGTCTTTATATTTTGAATATAAATAAATCTCCAAAATGTAAAATAACAAACAAAAGGCTCAAAATGAGTAATCCAAAAGAAGAAACTTATTTGTGGCATTGTCGTCTGGGACACATCAACAAGACTCGCATATCCACACTTTCGAAGAGTGGGTACTTGGACGGATTTGATCCAAATTCATATGACGTCTGCGAATCTTGTTTATTAGGCAAAATGCCTAAATCACCTTTTAGTGGTAAAGGTGAACGCGCCACTGAACTGTTAGCCCTCGTTCATAGTGACGTTTGTGGGCCCATGTCTAGCCAGGCTAGAGGTGGATATCGATACTTCGTAACCTTTACGGATGATGCATCACGTTATGGTTATGTGTATCTAATGATGCACAAGTCGGAAACTTTTGAGAAATTCAAAGAGTTTCGACACGAAGTTGAAAAACAAACAGGCAAGAGTATTAAAACATTACGGTCGGACCGTGGTGGCGAATACTTAAGTAATGAGTTTCAAGATTACTTGAAAGAATATGGTATTCTTTCACAATGGACTCCTCCTGGAACACCACAATTAAATGGTGTGTCTGAACGGAGAAACCGTACCTTGCTTGACATGGTAAGGTCGATGATGAGTCGCACTGAGCTACCTATATCCTTCTGGGGACATGCATTAGAAAGTGCAATTCTTATTTTGAATAGGGTTCCGTCAAAGTCTGTTGAACAGACTCCGTATGAGATATGGACAGGAAAGAAACCAGGTTTCTCATTCCTGAAGATTTGGGGTTGCTGGGCATACGTCAAACGTTTGGAAGGTACCAAACTTGAACCCAAATCAGATAATGCCTATTTGTTGGATATCCTAAGGAAACCAAAGGATATTACTTCTATTACCCACAAGAGAACAAAGTATTTGTTGCTCTACATGCGGTTTTCCTTGAGAAGGAATTCCTAAATGCAGTGTTTAAGTGGGAGGAAAGTAGAACTCGATGAAAGTCGTAGTGATACTGTTCCTGGCAATGAATCAAGAACGGAACATGAACAGTCCATCCAGGATGAGACTGAACCACAATCTTCAATTACACAAGGCTACGTAGGTCGGAGAGAGTCAGGGTAATACCTGAGAGGTATGGATTCCTGATCTCACCTCATGTAGATATTAATCTTATTGAGGATACTGAACCGGCTACGTATGAGGAAGCGATACAGGGTATCGAATCCACTTTATGGCAAGATGCCATGAAGGCCGAAATGGATTCCATGTATACCAACCAAGTTTGGACACTGGTTGATGCACCAGAAGGCGTAAAGCCTATTGGATGCAAATGGGTCTTCAAGAAGAAGACAGACATGGATGGCAACGTACAAACGTACAAAGCTAGGCTCGTAGCGAAGGGGTATCGTCAACAACTTGGAGTTGATTATGACGAAACTTTCTCACCCGTTGCCATGATTAAATCCATTCGGATAATGCTTGCAATAGCTGCATATTACGATTACGAAATATGGCAGATGGACGTTAAAACCGCTTTCCTTAACGGAAACCTGTTGGAGGATGTTTATATGCAACAACCTGACGGTTTTATCGCACCAAGACTTGCAAACAAGGTTTGTAAGTTAAATCGGTCCATTTATGGACTGAAGCAAGCATCGAGGTCATGGAACCAACGTTTTGATGAGGTCATAAAAGAATATGATTTCATTCAAAACGTAGATGATCCTTGTGTATATAAGAAGGTTAGTGGGAGTGCACTGACTTTTATTGTCCTTTATGTCGACGATGTATTGCTTATAGGCAATGACATTCCCATGTTAACGTCGGTGAAAGCTTGGCTTTCATTGAAATTCTCCATGAAAGATCTGGGAGAAGCAGCTTTTATTCTAGGAATAAAGATCTACCGGGATAGATCTAGAAGGCTACTTGGACTCTCCCAGAGTACATATATTGATAAAGTGTTGAAGAGATTCAACATGGATCAGTCCAAGAAGGGACTGTTGCCAACATCACATGGCGTCTTTCTATCTAGGGACATGTGTCCTAAAACACAAGATGAGAGAGACAACATGAGTCGGACTCCGTTCGCCTCGGCAGTCGGATCGATCATGTATGCCATGATATGTACACGACCTGATGTGTCCTATGCTTTGAGCATGTGCAGTCGATATCAGGCCGATCCAGGACAGGATCACTGGATGGCGGTTAAGAATATCCTTAGGTATCTTAAAGAACTAAGGATGTTTTCTTAATCTATGGAGATGGAGAACTTGAGGTATCTGGGTATACCGATGCAAGTTTCCAAACCGACAGAGACGACTTCAAGTCGCAAACCGGGTACATATTTTGCTTGAATAACGGAGCAGTGAGCTGCTGAAATCTTCCAAGCAAGATACTGTTGCCGATTCAGCAACTGAAGCGGAGTACATTGCAGCAGCTGAAGCAGCAAAAGAGGCAGTTTGGATCCGAAAATTCCTAATTGGATTAGGAGTAGTTCCGTTAGCAGCTGAGCCCGTTCCATTGTATTGTGACAATAGCGGGGCTATAGCACAGGCTAAGGAACCAAGGTCTCATCAACGATCCAAACATGTTCTTCGACGATTCCATCTGATTCGAGAGATCATACATCGTGGCGATGTGAAGATCGAGAAGATCGCATCAGAGGATAATATTGCAGATCCGCTGACGAAGGCTATTCCTCGGGAAAAGTTTGAGCGACATGTACATAGTTCAGGTATTAGATGCTTGAGTGACTGGCTATAGGCCAAGTGGGAGATTGTTAGACAGTAATGACCCATAGCGTCACTATTTTGTAAATGATATTGTATTATTGTACAAAATTAACTATGTAGTAATGAAATTGCCTTTTACCGTTTTGTAATTTAATTACTTTGATATATAATGGTGGTAAAAGTCCCTATGATTAGTTCCGGATTGTGTGATGATATGAGACAGTATCAATCCATAAAGGTTTAATCATTAAATATCCCTAGTCGTAGTATTATCGAGATTGGACATCGATAATGCGGAATAGACTAGTACTGCACTTGTGCATGTTGTGAGGGCACAACGGCATAGTTCTCATATATTTAAGTATGGATACTTATGCAAGTGCGGTAGGAGGTTGTGTTTTACCGATGGTACGGAAAACAGCTTCGCTCTGGATAGACCCCGCGGAGTCCCATTGGTAGTATGTCTGCGTGTCTATGGGAGTCCGCTTCAGGGTAGGTGCATATGATCTTAACCTGAGATTTGCATCGCTAGTACTTACGACAATCGGTAAAATTTAGGTTTGGTGGTCCAGGGCTTTAACGGTTCTGTGTATACCTCTTCTGGGTTTATCGAGAATCGTAGTGTACTGGGTGTGATGTCAAGATGGAAGTATCACTTCAGACATATGGAGATGATGATCGCGAGGGATACAGAACTAGTACTCTATAATGGTTGCAACCATCGGGATAATATGACTAGGTCAGGATTATCCGATTCAAAGAGACTGGTTGCTTGATGTCCGATATGTGTATCGTACGGGGCAGACACATATCCAGCCCCAGGCCTTACATGTGATCATCCGATACTGGTTCGATATACACTATACTACGGTATACTACGCCTGTTATAGATCTAATATTCCAGTAAGAATATTTCTAGAGAATTGGGTAGGCATGGCGTTTTGCTAGAAGCTAACCTTGTCTTGTAAATCGGTAAAAACGTAGTACTTGGTACGTACGTGTTCGAATAGTTCGACAACCGGATTTACTGCCAACATATCTAGAGGTCTCTTGGGTCGCTTCCCGAAGATTCACCGATGACGTATGATTCAAACTCGATTAATCTTGGATTAATTACGGAGAGACTTTATCTTGGATAAAGTACTATAAAAAGAGAGAGAACGATTAATTTAGAATTAATCGTAAAATTATTATATTCGATATATAATAATCGGAATTCGATTTCGACGCGAAATTAAAATTAGATTTTAATTCGGGCAAACGAGTTAATTTAGAATTAATTCGTTAGCGACGTAAATAATAATTTCGCTAGGCGCAATTATTTATTTAAATTCGATTTAATTAACGTCGCGACGTAAGTTCGGTATTTCGGAAATATCGAACCCGAACGCGTGAGTGCACGTGGGCCCACTTTCATTTGGAAACGTGTGGGGCCCACATGACACATGTCATTATTTGCATTATTTAATTTTGATGTATGCATGAAGATAGTGTACAAAGCACTCAAGGGTATTGCATGGAAATTGAGTGTTAGACACTCTAAGCTTTGCATGGTTTGTGTCATAAGTATATTATTATTTAATAATTATTATGACATAAATATAAATTGATTTTTGAAACAAAAATCAGATCTTCTCTCCCTCTCAAGCTTACCGAAACAGTAAGCTCTCAAGCCCTCTCCATTCTTCATTTTTGTTGCAAAAGGCTTGAAGAAAGTGTGGTTTTTGGAACATTAAATCACATATTTGGCTAGCACCATCAAGGGATCATACAAGGTGTTATGGGAAACTCATCTTAGAGCTTGGAAGGATCAATTAAAGCTTGGAGCTTCTCTTTTTGCTTGGCCGAATCCTTCACTGCACAAAGGAGCAACATTTGTTTCATCAAACGCATCCACATTCCGTTTTGTGAGTATTGTTTCCGCCATACTTCAATATAGTTCATTCTTATATATATATTTTGCTTGTTTTTGATCTTGGGACATGGTTATTAGATTTCCAACAATTCCCTCATTCAGACAAAAATTCTACCTCTAGAAATTTGTGAAGCGAGCTACGACCACGTTTCGATGCTCGGTATCATAGAACAAATATCCTTTCATATTTGAAGGATATCTAACAAAACCCTAACTCTTACCCTCGAGTGAAAGCTTATCGGCTGAGCCATCCTAACATAGGCAGGACAGCCCCAAATTCTTCACTAATTAAGATTCAGTTTCTTACCAGTTCATATCTCATATGGAGTTGTAAGAACATCATTGAAAGGACTCTTATCAAAAGATTGCTGCAGCAGGTTAAAATAGCATATCCCCATAAAGTAATAGGGCAAATCTGTAAAACTCAACATCGATCGAACCATATCCAATAAGTCTGATTTCTCCTTTCGGACATCCATTGTGCTGTGGTGAGTTACTCGGAGGAGTATATTGAGCGAGAGAATCCCATTCTCCTTTAATAATCGGTGGAGTCACCATTCATATATTCACCGTCTCGATCAGATCAAAGATATTAATATATTTACCAGTCTATTTTTCTACTTCATTTCAGAATCTTGAATTTTCAATGGTTTCGATTTATGTTTCATCAAATAAACATAACCATACCGTGTAGATCATCGGTAAAGGTCCGAAGTAGGAAACCATGTTAGCGGTTTTTCTGGTGTGACCTTATGAGACCACATACATCATAATGTATTAGTTCCAATAGTTAGGCTCGTGTCCTACACCCGAAAATGGGGCTTTGGTCATTTTACCCGAATAAAAGATTCACAAGTTAGATAAGGTTCAATGGTGAGATCCTGTATCAAACCATTCCTAACCAACTGGGTAGGCATTTCACACCTATATGACCTAACCTCATATGCCACTATTCAATATTTTTATATCAGATACTTACGTTTATTAATACCAGCATTAAAGATATCTTGTGAGGTATGCAAAATGTAATGACCATGCTCATTTGGATAAACAAGGATATTAACATTATATCTATCATATAAATATAAAGAACGATTTTAATATTACATTATAGCCTTCATTATCTAATAAAAAAAGTGATACAATGTTCGCTACACATCCTGGTACAAAAAATCAGTCATGCAACAGAAGGCTCCCACTGGGCAGATGATCTCGCATAAGCCCACAGCAACTGCATCCAAAGAGTCGCCACTCTCGAATCGCAATTGCATCTCCCCATATTTAGCCATCTATTTTCCTTCAGCACATGCAATGAATTGCAAATGTGAATTGACAAGCAGAATCTAAAATCCAACTGGACGACATAGCTTCGCAAGCTAAAGAGATATCAATAATGGGAAAATAAAAGTACCTGAAGTAGATGCTCTTTCCTTTCTGATCTGGGCCAGGTAATCAGGACAGTTCCTCTTCCAATGGCCAATCTTGATGCAGTGGTGGCATTTATCTTCGGCAGCTCTCTTGGGTTTAGCTACCTTACCTTGTGGTGGAAGGTTTGTACCTTTCTTCTTATTCCCTTTCTTCTTATTCCCTTTCTGTTTAGATTGGGAAGAAGCAGGAAGAGCAGTGGGTTAAGGAGGGTGAGTCGGTACTTCATTCCTCACATCTTCCTCCGTAGTTTGCAGCATCTTATGCAACTCCTGGTAAGAACAGCTAATCCCATTCATATTGAAATACATTACAAATTGGCGATATGATGCTGGCAGAGATCCTAGTATGACACTTTGTCCTAAAGTTTCATTGAGAGGGAAATTATAGCGCCTCAACTGTTCGATAAAATCAATCAGATGAAGCACATGAGGGCTCACAGCCTGTGCCTCTTCCAGTTTTGCATGGAATAGTTCCATAGCAATTTTATAAACCGAGATCTGTTCTTGGTTTATAAAGGATTCTGGCAATCGCGTCAACATAGTATATGCGTCGGGCAATCCAAAATATTGCCTCTTAAGCTACGGTGCAAAGGAATTGAGAATGTATGATTTGACTCGTCTATCATCATCTCTCCACTTTTGGAGAGTCTCATGTTCCTCTGGTGTAGCATCAGGTGCTATGGCCAGTGGCAACAGACCTTCCAACACATATTCTATTTGCTCAGACCCAAGAACAACTCTCAGATCCAAGTCCCAATCTGCAAAGCTTTCGGTGCCCTTAAGCTTGTTCGTATCAAGTATACGAGCAAAATGATTAGAAGCAGGTGCTGCTGTTGGACAATTATGACCCATAGCATCACTATTTGTACAGAACATGGTGTTGTTGTACAAATTAACTATGTGACAAAGGAAATTGCTCTTTATCATTTGTAATTAGATTACCGGGATATATAAATGATAAAAATCCATATGATTAGTTCGTGATTAATAAGACATGAGACAGTATTAATCCACTAAGGTATAATCATTAAAATATCCCTAGTCGTAGTATTATCGAGATTGGACATCGATAATGCGAAATAGACTAGTATTGCACTTGTGCGAGTGTGGGAGCATAACGGCATAGTTCACATATATTTAAGTATTGGATACTTATGCAAGTGTAATAGGAGGTTGTGTTTACTGATGGTACGGAAATAGTTTCTCTCTGGATAGACCCCTCGGAATCCCATTGGTAGTATGACTATGTGTCTATGAGAGTCCGAATTAGGGTAGGTGTATTTGGTATTAACCTGAGACTTGCATCGCTAATACTTGAGACAATCAGTATACTTTGGTTTGGTCGTCCAGAGCTTTAACAGGTTCTGTGTACGCCTCTTCTGGGTATACTGAGAATCGTAGTGTTTTTGGTGTGATGTCAAGATGGAAGTATCACTCCAGTCATATGGAGATAATGATCACGCATGATACGGAACTAGTACTCTTTAGTACTATAGTCATCGGGATAATATGACTAGGTCATGATTATCCGATTATAGAGACTAGTTACCAGAGATCTGATATATGCTTCGTACGAGGCAGACACAATTCCAGCCCCAGGCCTAGCATGTGACATTCGATACTGGATTGCTATACGCAATACTATGTATACTACGCCTGACATAGATTACATATTCCATAAAAGAATATTTCTGGAGAATTGGGTAGGCACGGCGCTTTGCTAGAAGCCAACCATGTCTTGTAAATTGGTAAGAACGTGGTACTAGGTACGCACGTATTCAGATATTCCAATTCCCGGATTTACTGCCAACATATCCAGGGATCTCATGGGTGGCTTCCCGAAGATTCACCGATGACGTATGACTCGAAGATAATTAATCTGGGATTAGTTAGAAGAGAGAGAAAATTAATCTAGGATTAATTACGGAGAAAATTTTATCTGGGATAAAATTCAATTAAAAGAGAGAGAGAACGATTACTTTGGAATTAATCGATTAAAATAATATATTCGATATATTAAATGAAATTAGATTTCATAACGGAATTAAAATTAGATTTTAATTCGGGCGAACGAGTTAATTTAGAATTAATTCGCTAGCGACGTGAATAGTAATTTTGCTAGGCATAATTATTAAATTAAGTCGCAACGGAAAATTCGTTAATTCGAAATTAACGAACCCGAGCCCGGAACGTGTTTTGTGGGCCCACTCGGATTTTGAATTTAATTGGGGCCCACAAGTCACTTCACTAGTCAACTTTGTTTACCTTTTTTGGTTGATGGAAGTTGTGGATGATATAGAAGCTTGTAAAACACACAAGCATTATTAATTTGATTTGTGAATGACTAATACCAACTTTGATTTGGTATATGGCATTATCAATTACACAACTTGAAAAAATAATACTCTTCTCTTTCTTCTCTCCAAGGCTGAACATGGCCCTCTATTTTTCTCCATTTTACCGTGAGCCTAGGGCTCATTTACTTCTTGATTTTGCTTCAAAATCAAAGGTGCTAGCACATCCATGGAGTCATTCTAAGGTGTTATGGAAACTTTTCCTATGAGTTTGGAATTCAAGATTCAAAGATTGGAAGCTTGGAAGCTCAACATACATCAAAAGAAAAGCATGGAGCAACTTCTCAAAGGAAAAAGTTTTGAACTCTCCGCCAACATCCAAGCCGATCAAAGTGAGTATTTCCGCCATCTTATTTTGTATATTCACATGATTTCTTGCTTAATTGATCTTGGTTTGACCTAGAAAACCCAAATAATGGTATCAGAGCCATAAATGAGCATGAAATTGAATTTAGGGTTCTTAATCTTGATTTGGGTATTTTGATTTGAGCATGATTGATCAAATTTTTGTTTGAGTATGCTTATATAATGTTAACTTAGAGTTATACATGATCAATTTGAAGAAAAAATTAATTGGATTAATTTTCCCCAAATGCATTAGCTTGGCCGAATGCAATATGAACCTTAAAGTCATGGTGATTTTAAATTTTAGACAATTGTATGTGTTTTAAAATGCATGTGATATATTATTTTGTGATTTAATTGGATTGAAATCAAAATTGATAGAAAAAGTCCCTAATTGCCGTGAGCTTATGGAAGCATGAATGAATTGATTTTGTTTCAATTTGTGTTTGACATAAATTGATTAGTTAAAGCATGATTAATTAGTGTAATTGGTGTTTTGGAAATATTAATTTAACTAATTAATTATGGCTATACACTTTAGTTAATTAAATTGTGATATTTGGAATATTGGAATTTAATTAATTATGCTTAATTTGGAATTGGGCTATTAATGTTGTATTTGGGCTTAATGGGCTTGGTTGGGCCAAGTTTGGTTTAGGATAATTGGTTGGATCCAATTGGGCCTAAAACCATTTCCAGAAAGTCCAAATATGATAATTGGGCAGCATTTATAATTTAATTGGGCCTAATGGGCCAAAATTAATTTTTTGTGGCAAATGGTGATTCCTTATTGGGCTTTGGTTGCCAAAGTCCATGCCTTATGAATTAATTAAAAGCCCATTGGACTTTAATTAAATTGACATTGGATGTTAATTGGGTTTTGAGACCCATTAAGATTAGATTTAGAATCTAAGTCATAAAGGCGCATTAAAAGTGTAATTATTTAATTTGGAATTAAATAAAGAATTAGTATTGAATACAAATAAAATTGGATTTAAAATTGTAGTTCGATATAATTCAAGAATTCGTACTTTGAGTACTTATTCTTAAACGAGTTGGACTCGCGCAAATCAAATCGTTGTTTGAACATTGGATGATCATTAATCAAAGATGAATTAATTGGATTAGATTGATTGATAACATGCTTTGTGTGAATACATGGATGTGATGTATGAATAATGTATATCAGATGGATATTAGATGGGTTAGGGCAATTTTGGAAATTGTTGTAATAAATTTTGAATTTATTAAATTGGACCTGCGTGTCCAGCCTATTACCTCTTGACTCTTTGTATTTCTCTTCTCACCTATTCCCCTCAATGTAAATGCGGTTTCTTTAGAAGTGTTATGTAATAGGGTAGAAGTAAGAATAGTGCTAGCCGGGGAGAGGAAAGAGAGAGATTTGTTCTAGGAACAAAATGTTTTAAATATCCATCCACATATCATTATTAATTTATTTATCGCGCCTTATTATGCCTTTAGAATGCATGCTTAAGGGTGTATGATGAGACCTAATCAAAGATAATTAATTGGTTGCCAATTAAACGAAAAACCCTAAACAAATATAAGCGCTTTCCTTCCATGAATGATTCATTCTCAAGATCCAAGATTGGCACTGGTTTGTTGCCCAAAGTCAAGACCTTTGTCCATCGCGGATGTCTTTGAATCATGAAGGTTTTGTTCCATATCGCATGTCTTGACCAAGTTGTGATTTGTTGGCCAACGTCAAGATCACTTCTTGTCCATCGACATCGATTACGATGCTTTCCAAAGTCAATGGGTCCCGCTTAACTGGAATCATAAGCTTGTTGTGCCAAAGCAAAGGCTTAGTTGATTCAGAGGAAAAATGTTAGGGAATATATTGGATATATTGGCATATATTAGATATATGTTTCGGATTTGAATGTCCACCTACTAGATCTAGGAATTGGATAAGATCCAATTAATCTTAGAGATCTACCTAGTTAAATATCATACAGCTTGTTGGCCAATGTCAAGGTTGTGTGTTATTTAACAGGATCCTAGCCCACTAGGAAACGAGGTTTCCCGAGTACTCAACAGAGGGTTAGAGGCTCGCCGAAAAATAGTGGGAGGCAAGTATTAAATTTGCAATTTCGTTTAGATACTTGCCATACGCGCTCATTTCAATTTTCGTCATTAAAAATAATATATTAGTTGGACTAATATTTAATTGTTGTTTTAGTTAAACAGTTGGACTGTATTCAAACTACTTCATTTATAGTTGATTATATAATTGGATTATAGTAATCAATATATTTGAATTTAACCAATCAAATTATAGTTGATTATATAGTTAGACTATAGTAATAATTATATTCAATTGTACCCGAAATCGTTGATTGGATAGTTGGACTATTGGAATCAAGATAACTAAAAGATTAGCGTTTAAAACATAATCCTGGGTGAAAATGTATTTAAACGGCTCCAATTTTCAGATTGGGAATAAAACCTCAAGATAGTCCTGGGAATTGAGAAGTTATTCTATTTGATAGAAAAACATCTCGGGCCTGAGCCCGGAGTTGAGCAAATAGTGGAGCATGAGTTTTGGAAGACTCATGGTGATGATAACTTTAGTGCTCAATCCGTTAAGCTTACCGCAATGAATCTTTAATTCCGTCGTCAAAATTAAGGATTAGATCCTTGTACCATGATGTTGAAATTAAAAGATCTTCATAGATTTATTCTTAGATCTTAGAAGTACAAATTGTAAAAGAAGCTCTTTCGCTCGTGTATGTTAGAGGGTACATCTGTCGAGCACTAGGTGTCGCAGATGATTACTGACATCGATCAGCTAGGTTAGCTGGGCAAAACCTACGTGGCCGAGACTACCAAAGATTTGATCTTATAGTCTCTACCCGAAAGCTGGGGCAGGTTCATTATGAACCAAGAGTAAACTCTTATAGAGTTGATGGCTATGCTCAAAGAGGCAGAGCCAGAGCTTCTAAAAAAGGCGAAGGCAAAATCATCACAGTCTTCTGGGAAGACAAAAGACATATCCCAAGATGTCTGCCTAAACTGTGGCAAACGAGGTCACTGTATGCGTGACTGCCGTATGGACAAGGCAGACATGAAGGAAGTGAAGGCGGGGCAAGGCTCCGGCTTCAAGTATGTTTGTCATAAACATGTTCACTACTGGTTTCAAAATTGGATTTTTGATAATAAGTGTTGTACATATATATGTACTGATATGCAGGATCTGCTGATAAACATGAGACTGACTTCGGTTGAGATCGACCTGTGAGTCAGAAACGGGACGAGAGTCACTGTTTTAACTGTAGAAACATAAGTTTTGGAACTGCCCTTGGGGCATGTACTTAAATTAGGAAACTGTTATAATGTACCTAGTTTGACTAGAAACATTATCTCTATATCTAAGTTTAACCCGTTGCGAGTATACCTTTATATTCTAGAACACTAAGTGTTTTGTTTATAAAGATGATATCGAGATAAACACATTAGATGTGAATAACATTATTTATATTTAGAATATAATTGAATCTCAAACATATAACATGACAAACAAATAGCTCAAAATGAATAAATCTGTTGAGACTCACAAGTGGCATTGTTATCTGGGACACATTTAACAAGACTCGTATATCCATACTTTCGAATAGTGGCTACTAGGACGGATTTGATTCTAATCAAATGATGTCTACGAATCTAGTTTATTAGGCAAAATGCCTAAAACAACTTTTACTTTGTAAAAGTGCAAGTGCCACCGGTCTGTTAGCCCTCGCTCATTGTGACATAAGTGGGCCTATGTCTAGCTAGGCTAGAGGTGGACATGAATACTTCTTAACCTTTACGGATGTGGTATCGCGTTATGGTTATGTGTTTCTTGTGAAACATAAATCGGAAACTTTTAATAAATTCAAAGAGTTTCGACACGAAGTGAGAAAATAGATCGGCAAGAGTATTAAACATCACGATTGGACTGTGATGGAGATACTTGAGCAATAAGTTTCTCAACTATTTGAAAGAGTATGGTATTCTTTCACAGTGGAATTCTCTCGGAACACCTCAATTTGAATGTGTGTCCGAACAAAGAAACCGAACTTTGTTGGACATGGTAAGGTTAATTATGAGTCACTCTAAGCTACCATTTCCTTCTAGGGATATGCATTAAACAGTGCAATACTTATTTTGAATAAGGTTCCATGAAAAATCTGTTAGACAGATTTCATATTAGATATGAACAGGAAAGAAACTGGTTTTCTCATTCCTGAAGATTTGGGAATGTTGGGCATATGTTTGGATGATACCAAACTAAAACCCAAATCGGATAAATGCCTATTTGTAGGTTATCCTAGGGAAACCAAAGTATAGTACTTATACAACTCACAAGAAAACTTTTCCTAAGAGGAATGCCTATATGCAGTGGTAAGTGGGAGGAAAGTAAAACTCGATGAAAATCAGAGTAATACTATTCCACTCACCAATTCCTTAACGGAACACAAACAATTCATCAGGGATGAAACTGTACCATAATCTTCAAATACACAAGAACCGCTCAAGTCAGAGAGAGTTAGAAAACAACCTGGGATGTATGGTTTTATGATTTCACTTCATAAAGATGTCAATCTTATTGAGGAACACGAATCGACTACGTATGAGGAAGTGATACAAGGTATCGACTCCTTATTATGGCAAAGTGACATGATATCCGAAATGGATTCCATGTATACCAACCAAGTTTGGATACTGGTTGTTGTACCGGAAGGCATTGTGCCTATGGTACTAAATGAGTCTTCAAGGAAGACATACATGGATGGCAACAAACAACGTACAAAGCTAGGCTTGTAGCGAAAAGGTATCGTTATCAACATTGTGTTGATTATGACGAAACCTTTTACCTGTTTCCATGATTAAATCCATTTGGATCATGCTTGCTAATGCTGCATGTTTCAATTATGAAATATGGCAGCTGAACATCAAAACCGCTTTCCTTCAACGAAAACCTTTCGGAGGATATTTATAAACATCCTAACGGTTTTTTCGTACCAAAACATACAAACAAGGTTTGCAAGTTAATTCGATCTATTTATGGATTGAAGCAAGCATTGCATTCTTGGAACCAGCGTTTTGATGTAATCATAATGGTATATGATTTAATTCAAAACGAAAATGACTATAAGTCGTAATAAGGGTAATATATAGTTTGAATAACGGAACAGTGAGCTGGAAATCTTCCAAGCAAGATAATGTTACCGAATAAACAACAAAAGTGGAATATTGTTGCAGCTGAGGCATTATAAGAAGCAATTTTGGATCTGTAAAATTCCTAATTAGATTAGGTGTAATTCTGTTAGTGGCTGAGCTAGGCTACATCATAGGCTAAAGAATTAATGGTCTCATCAACGATCCAAGTATGTACTTCAACTGTTTCATCTGATTCGTCTGATCATACTTCGTGGCGATGTGATGATCGAATAAATCACATCAGATGATAACATTGCAAATCCGCTGACGAAAGCTGTTTCTCAGCAGAAGTTTGAGCGACCCGTACATAGTTCAGGTGTAGGACACTTGAGTGATTGACTATAGGCCAAGTGGGAGATTATTGGACAATTATGACCCATAACATCACTATTTGTACATAACATGGTGTTATTGTACAAATTAACTATGTGCAAAGGAAATTGCTCTTTATCATTTGTAATTAGATTACCGGGATATATAAATGATAAAAGTCCATATGATTAGTTCCAGATTAATAAGACATGAGACAATATTAATATACTAAGGTTTAATCCTTAAAATATCCATAGTCGTAGTATTATCGAGATTGGACATTGATAATGCAGAATAGACTAGTATTGCACTTGTGCGTGTTGTGGGAGCATAACGACATAGTTCTCATATATTTAAGTATTGGATACTTATGCAAGTGTAATATGAGGTTGTGTTTACCGATGGTACGAAAACAGCTTCGCTCTGGATAGACCCCTCAGAATCCCATTGGTAGTTTGACTATGTGTCTATGGAGTCAGAATCAGGGTAGGTGTATTTGGTATTAACCTGAGACTTGCATCTCTAATACTTGCGACAATCAGTATAATTTGGTTTTGGTCGTCCAGGGTTTTAACAGGTTCTGTGTACGCCTCTTCTGGGTATACTGGGAATCGTAGTGTATTGGGTGTGATGTCAAGATGGAAGTATCACTCCAGTCATATGGAGATGTTGATCATGCAGGATATGGAACTAGTACTCTTTAGTACTGCAGTCATCGGGATAATATGACTAGGTCATGATTATCTGATTATAGAGACTAGTTACCAGAGATCCGATATATGCTTCGTACGTGGCAGACACAATTCCAGCCTCAGGCCTAACATGTGACATTCGATACTGGATCTCTATACGCAATACTATGTATACTACGCCTGACATAGATTACATATTCCTTAAAAGAATATTTCTGGAGAATTGGGTAGGCACGACGCTTTGCTGGAAGCCAACCATGTCTTGTAAATCGGTAAGAACGTGGTACTAGGTACGCACATATTCGGATATTCCGATGACCGGATTTAATGCCAACATATCCAGGGATCTCATGGGTCGCTTCCCGAAGATTCACCGATGACGTATGACTCAACGATAATTAATCTGGGATTAATTAGGGGAGAGAGAAAATTAATCTTGGATTAATTACGGAGAAATTTTATCTGGGATAAAATTCAATTAAAAGATAGAGAGAACGATTAATTTGGAATTAATCGATTAAAATAATTTATTCGATATATTAAATGAAATTAGTTTTCATAACATAATTAAAATTAGATTTTAAATCGGGCGAACAAGTTAATTTAGAATTAATTCGCTAGCGAAGTGAATAGTAATTTTGCTAGACATAATTATTTAATTAAATTTGATTTAATTAAGTCGCAACGGAAAATTCGTTAATTCAGAATTAATGAACCCGAGTCCAGAACGTGTTTGCGGGCCCACTCAGATTTTGAATTTAAGTGGGGCCTACAAGTCACATCAATAGTCAACTTTGTTTACCTTTTTGGTTGATGGAAGTTGATGGATGGTGGAAGCTTGTAAAACACACAAGCATTATTAATTTGATTTGTGAATGACTAATACCAATTTTGATTTGGTATAAGGCATTATTGATTTTAGAAATCAATTACACAACTTGAAAAAATAATACTCTTCTCTTTCTTCTCTCCAAGGCAGAAAATGGCCCTCTTTTTCTCCATTTTGCCGTGAGCCTAAGGCTCATTTACTTCTTGATTTTACTTCAAAATCAAAGGTGCTAGCACATCCATGGAGTTATTCTAAGGTGTTAGGGAAACCTTTCCCATGAGTTTGGAATTCAAGATTCAAAGATTGGAAGCTTGGAAGCTCAACATACATCAAAGGAAAAGCTTGGAGCAACTTCTCAAAGGAAAAAGTTTTGAACTCTCCGCCAACATCCAAGCCGATCAAAGTGAGTATTTCTGCCATCTTACTTTGTTGTATTCACATGATTTCTTACTTAATTGATCTTGGTTTGACCTAGAAAACCCAAACAGCCGCCATCGCAAATCTATCATATAGATAGCGAAAAACGATTAGCAGACATAACAGTTTCATATAATATAAATCAAACAAAGCATAAATAAATCATGGATTTTTAATCTACAAATGCCCCTCCCACAATTACATGCAATACTGCAATCCCCAAAAAAAATGCAAACAAACAAACAATCAATCAAATTAAATTTAATATCGAAAGGTGGATCCCATGAATATATATCATCTCACAGCTTTGGCACGATCTCGCCTACGTATATTCATTAGGTAGACAACTCATTGTCAATCACTCAATATTGACTCCTAGGTTCCGGTCCTGGCCATTTCTCGTTGTGACAGCTTTGGCACGTTCACGAGGAGACGTACCAAGGTTAAACTTGTCAAATGATAAATTCAAGATACTTGCGTAGTCCTGACAGCTTTGGCACGTTCAGGATTTCCACTTTCGCTTGAATTTATCTAGTATCACATATACATTCGGTATGGATAAATTTCTATCAACTACACCCTCACTGATTTGGCACGATCTCGGATGCAGCTATAAAACAGATATCCAAAAAGCGTATTGACAAGACGGACCAAGAAATATGCATCTAATACATATTAGTTACTAAAACCTTATTAATTAGGGAATTTCCGCAAAAATGAAACGTATTTAATTTAATCAAATTAATTAAATACAAGAATGTACGAAGTGAGAACATAATTAAACAATGAATTTAAAGGCATATTCATATCAAGTGTCGAGGTTCATACCTGCTTTGATACCATTTTTGTTGGGGTTTTGGGCGGTAATTCGGGTAAACGCAGCAGATCACAGAAAATCAAAATTTTCCGATTTCAATTATTTTTCTTGGGTAGTTAAAATAAACTAATTTATTTCAATTACTCAATACTTAAAAACTGAAATTTTTACCCAAAAATCAGATTTTTCAGAATTTACCATTTTACCCCAAAACTTTGTATTTTAATCATGTTGATGGTGTTTTCTGTAAGAAGTAGCTTGAATAGTATGGAAAGGGCAGAGATGAAATTTCTCCTTTTGAATGGACGGATGTTCAGAAGGTATTGGTTTCTCCTCGGCCAGACATGATTTTCAGACCCGATTTCCCGGATCTAGCCGACTAGAGGATACATCATGATCTGAGTTTCAGAGACCGATAACAACATAACCGAGGCCGACCAATTTGTCCCGATAGCCTGATTCAGTTCTGTTTGTCCTCTTGTACCGTGATGGATGGCTCGGATATTCCGGATCAGGTCGGGAGTGGCTTGGGTATTTCGGTAGATCATCTAGCCGACCTCTTGACGACCGACATGTGATCGGGGTAGTTTGGACTTTTCCCTCTGGCAAACACCAATATTTGGAGCTCTTTACAGGCTGACATCATTATTGTTGTGTGTGGCAGTGTATAAAATAAGGTGATGTGACAATCCGTCTGGTGGCAGGTTTGCTTTTAGAGAGGCAGTCTTGGGGTAGAGAGCCTGTCAATAAGCCAGAGAATCACATGGATGACATCAGAGAAGTATTAGAATAGTATTATAATTCTCTTAGTATATAAAGAAGAGTTAGTCTTATTTGTAGGGGATAGCAAAAATTGTAAAAAAGGAACAACTACTTGTAAAGGAGTGAAACATCAAAACAACTCGGTTTTCTTTAGACCACCCTTGAGAACAGGTCGGCCGAGCTCGATTTGGTAATAAAATCCTTATTCTGAGCCATCACATAGCTCGTCTAAAAGAAAGGAAGAGAGGGTCAGAAAATCTCCAAGTAGAAACATAGAACGGAAGGTAGGAAGGATTTTTACCTTGGTAATTCGGGCAGAATACTTGGTAATCACTTCCTCGGGAGAGATATCCTCAAACTTCGGTATCCTCTCGGGGGCACTGTGTCGGCCAACAAGTTGAACGCCGACACTAGATGGGATGTCACATCCCAGACCTTCTCACTAAGGTCATCCACCCCAAGCACTACCCCTCCATTCCCAGTATTGGGAGGAGCCCCAGTAGTTCACCTCTCTCTCCGAGCAACAGACTTCCTGGTAAGAGGCTGCTATTTTTCTTTTTCCTCATGGGGCTCAACTACTTCTTCCCTGAGCACACATCGATGTTTTCTCACGGGTCAGGATTAGGCAAAAGATGGTTGGATCGTCGGACTCGGTGCCGCCTCTGTGAGAGTAGGGGAGGAGGTGCCACCGGATGAGCAAGTAACTTAGCTTTCCTTTAGCCTCCGAAGGAACATGAGTTGTTAGTCACTACCGAGAACTTCCAGATTCACCATGACCGGGCCGCTTGGTTAGACAATCGAGCCGCCCTAGGTATTTGGCCGGTTTCGACATTCCTGCAGAATATAAGGCAGAGAGCATGGTTAGTTTCTAAGTACGGGTAACTTCATTCGTGTTAAGCTGAGCACATGGGATCTGTCAGAAGGTTAGATGATAACTACCTAATCGACATAGAGCTTATGGGGGTGTGTTCCGGATAAGGCCTGATTCTACGAAGGCTGCATCGTTGACTATTTTCCTTTAAGGGCCAGCAAAGTTCCGGGCTC